>JAWWEM010016024.1:0-22425 GCA_035582935.1 Ormyrus thymus | reverse complement strand
CGGGCATTAAAAATGAATTCAGGTTTTTTTTGGGGCTACATAATGAATTCATTTTGAACAGTTTTTGCCGTCTGGGGTATACTTTTTAAACTGCAATATTTGGTTTATATTTATTGTTTTCAAATAAATTTATTCACTTATGCAGCCAAATGAACAAAGCCCAAATATTTCGAGAAAATTTAGTGTACTTCGTTTGCATGATGATACGTCCCGGTAAGTACTTTCAAAATTAATGTACTTTACTTCAATTCCATCTACACAAACAATGACTATTAATCAATAGATTTTTCATCCCTTTTCTCCAACATTGTGTCACTTTTCTGCCTCTATCTGTCGCACCGTCTTCATCGATTCAGCTATTACTGCTTCCCCCAAGTTTATCATTTTCTTTATCTCTTTGTATCGCTAGTCATTTCTTTTTTCCGACTCGCTCTCCGTTATCCTCCTTCCCGCCGCGCTCCATCTTATTCTCTCCCTATTACTTTTTCTCCCACTCTCATTCTATTATTTCCCCTTTCTATCGCCTTCTCCACTCTATTGCTTTTCTTGTCTCGTCCCTTTGGTATGATCCAACTGCGAGTCTTTCGTTTTCGGTCGGTCTTCGTCTCTTTTCTCGCCTCTCCCCCTTTTTCACTTCTGTGTGTATGTCTCCCAGGAGAGGTAACAGATTGTTCAGTGTCGGGAGTGTCCTTTCCTGATTTTTCACGTTGTTTAAATTGAAGCGAGAATGAAAAAAAGAGCTAAGTAATAAGGATCGGGGAACGGGAGATGGAAATCTCTTGAGCTAAGAAAAGAATTAAGAACAATTATTTAATTAAGGAAAATTACGGTTGTACGTTACAGTACCCTTGGGAATGTAAGACAGAATTGAGCGAAGGAAAGATAACAGGCTGAAAATAAACTTCTGAACAGTATAAAAAAGAGAGAAATTGAAAGTGATGAAGACTAGTGCCACTTAAGCGAGTAGGCATTCATTTCGTAAACTGGCTTATCGAAGCGGCTGAACTGCGCCAAAATATTATTAAAAATTAGTTTCAGCCACTGCCTTGTAAAGGATATGAAATAAAGTAGGAAAAAAACCATGGCAGTATTATCATTCGTCGTCAATAAAATAATTGAGAAAGAAGAATTTACTACAAAAACAGATATACACATTTAGAAAGTATTAGCTCTCGGATCCAACTGTTGCAACGAAAAAATTGAAAACGTACTAAACAAATTATTGAACAGAATGATAGAGCCACTGCGCGATAGGATGAAACAATGTTAAAAATTGTTTCTGTCGGCTTACGGAAAGTTCATTTTTCCGGACGCGCATCCGTTCGGGAAGTAACCTCTAACAGTACGCAAAAAAATACGCTACGTGTACGGAAAGTACGTGATTCCCGAACGCGCGTTGCCGCTCGAGCGCAGCAAAAATCGCGTGTGGTAATTGCCTACTTACCGCACTTGTAGCGTAATGTACTATAACATTTTTTTGCCTAGCGGGCCGAAAGTACTACTTGCCCTCCCGGCGTCGAATCGGGAACGTTGTATTTTCGTCCTCGCTAGGCAAAAAAATAGTATACGCCCACGGAAGGTAAAATGGCAAGCCCATAGCACGTGTTTGACACCCGAGCCGAAGACGAGTACATACTTTTGTATGTTTGTAATATGTTGTTCCCATCTCATGTTGCAGTCAAAGATAACTCCTAGATATTTAGTACTTTCTACTCTTGTTATTATTTTATCTTGTATCTTGATGTTTAGATTTTTTAGAGTGCTATTGCAGGTGTTACCAAACTCCATGTATACTGTTTTATCAGTGTTTAAAGATAGTTTGTTTAATGCTAACCAGTTAGAAATTTTATGCAAGTAATTATTCATCTTTGCTTCAACTTCCGCTCAAGTTTTTTCTTTTACTATTACTAATGTATCGTCAGCACATGATAGTATTGAAAGTTCAGGTAATTTTTTTAGCATGTCATTTATGTAGATGATGAATAGTAGAGGACCTAATATTGTTCCTTGAGGTACTCCTGTTTCTATTGTCCAGAATTCACTATTCGTGTTGTTGATTTTAACTCTTTGCTTTCTGTTATCTAAGCTTTTTATTAGTTTATATGACCTTTGCAAGGGCAAGAAATGTTATTGCTATTGGTGAACTTTTATCCAATTGGTTGTATATTAAATTCGTTATAATATTCAGAGCATCTTTTGTACTTTCGTTTTTTCTGACGTCAAATTATTTTATGTAATTATGTAATTTTTGTTTAGAAAACTTAGCAGTCTTTTATGTATTAGTTTTTCAAATATTTGCATGTCTATGTTCTTCTCGTTTTTCTTTCCATCTCCATGTCTTTCCTCTTCCATTTTCGTTAGGGCCTCTATCATATCATTAATTCTCTTCCTTCTCTCTTTTCTTTTTTCTTTAAGTTTTTCTAATCCTTCTTCGTTTACTTCTTTTAGCTTTTCTATTTCCTCTTTCATTTCCATATTTTCCTTTTTTAGTTGATTTATTTCTTCCAGTCTTTTTCTTTTCTCTTTACCCAGTTCTTTCTTTACTAAAGCCATTTCCTTTTCCATTCTGCTTATTATTTTGAATACATTCCTCTCTTCTTTCTTCCTCTTCCATACTCTCTGCTTTCTTCCTCTTCCGTACTCTCTTCTTTCGTTTCTTCTAAACATTTTTCTTAATGAATGTATTATTTATAATCCATAAAATTTCTATTATTTAGAAGAACTTTATATTTAAAAATTCAAACTGATCGAGAAAACAATGAAATAAACCGGATTCTATATCCGCATAGCGTAAGGTTAGGTTATGCGCCGAGTGTGAAATTACAGCTTTTCGCATGCTACACGTAAGTAGAGTGAAATAAGTAGAAAAGGTGCATTATGTCTTTTATATTGTTCACAATTTATACTGTTGTATATTTATGTGATAACAATATAAACATATAAGTATTAAATATTACGTCATATTCCAAAGAAGTTTTAGAAAGTAGTTATATATAAACATTCAAAATTATTTAGAAAGTAATTTAGTATGAAATCGTCTCGAATAAGAATAAAAATGAAGTATCTTTATGAGATTATTATTATACTCGGATCCTATTCATAAATTTCACTGATAGATTATCAAAAAAAGTTGGTAAAAAAATATTTTCCATTGGAAGTTCAAAAATTTAAAAAATTCCATTCCTCTCAGATTCAGAACAAAAACCAAATAAATATTGTTTTATTAAAATTTTTTTATATGTTTATTTTCCGATAAAAAATTTATTTGGTAAAAAATAAATCAATGTTTTTTAAAAATCCATGATTTCCCGCGACTTTCATTTTATTTCATTATTTTAAGAGAAAAGTGATACATTTAAACTCGTTTTTAAATAAAAGGATTTCAATTGTAAAAGCCTTCAGCTTCGAAATCGTATGTCGACCTAAGTGAACAAACGGGAAAAACATCAGTTTTATGAAAGGAAAAATTCGTATTTTCTTAGACTTAAATGTATCTGGGGTAATCGTGAGTGCTCTATTGCATAAATAATGGTGCAGAATTTCGAGAATACATACTAATTAAGTAGATTAATCATCTATGAATTGTAAAAATATTTTAATTTTATTTGTGTATAACATATTCCAACAGGTGTAAAACAAAAAAAGTTACAAATTTACGATTTTCTTAACTTCATAGTTTAAATATGAATTGTAGATCGAAATTTTCATTTAAACTAATAGGGATTATCGCGCATAAATATTTTAACAATACCAAAATCATTATCATGTTAAAAAAAAGAACATTAAAAAACAGAAAATTAAAAAAATTGTATTTATACGCCAACTCGGCGATTTTGCACCACTGTGCAACGAGGGGGCGGCCAACGAGAAGGCCCGGCAGTTACTATCCCACCTATGCCCTGACGTTTCGGCCAACGGACGTTTGGTCGGTGGAACAACCAGATGTGGCCGGGTGGCCTTCCGTACACAAGCTGGACCGGACAAGAGAGGAGCACTCTTGGGGAGGCACAACAAAAAAGTAGCTTCTCCGCTTACTTCTCCGCTTACTGCTGCTACAACTTTTCACGTAACAATTAATTAAATTGTTTCTGAGAAATTTTAGAATGCGAGGTACATCGAATCCAAAAGTTATTACATGATCGATAAAATAGCTAAATAATTGACTACTAAATAACCAATTAAAAGTTTTGTATTAAGCAATTAAGACGCCTTAACCGATGCGCTGCTGTGCCACCTAGTGGCCGCTCTGAAAAGCATACTTTCCGAAAATTTAAAGTTGCGTGCAAGAATTCAATACAAACATTCATGCATGCATCAAATTTTTATTTCTTCATTATTTATTCATTTTTTAAAATATAATTAAGATGTTAATTAACAAAATTTTTATATCTATAAGTGTAGTGAGCTTCCTTTTAATTTAAAATCTACCCATAAAATACTTAAAAATTGTACTTGAATCTTAATAAGTGCTTGCAAGTTTTTAAGTAGTTTTTAAACATCGAAACTGGACATATAACTTTTGATTTAGGATTTTTTGGCCAATTCCTGCCTTTTCATTATGATACTAATTTCTATTTAAACTTCTACCTAGAAAATAGATATTTTTTTAGTAATTTAAGCGGCTAATCAAAAGGAATTTAATAATTTCAATACTATGTCCGAAATCCTATGGTTTTAAAATTACAATTTAAAAAAGGATGTCACAGATCGACGTCATTCAACCATCATAGCTTAGATTACTCGCTTGCTTGAATTGATATCGTAAATAATGCTCAATATTCAACAATACTCTGGTAATGTTCACTCTTTAATGAACAAAGACGTGTATTTCTATCGGAGCTTTGCAAGGTAACAGCTGTTCTGCCAACGAGAATATAATCCTTGGAATTCAAACCACCACTCACAATCTGTAATAATCTATTTTATTTCTTTAAGCAATGTAACTTGGATGATATACGATTCAATATGATCAAATAACTTTAGTCTATATATACATATAGTAAATTTTTTAGGAATTTTGTTCATTTAAAAAAGTAAAATTTTGATAATTATTTGTCGACATCAATTTTTTAATTTAATAAATTGCATTAGTAACGATGTAAAACCATCTAAAATGAAAGGCGATGATTGAGGAAGAAAATGAAAAAATTAGCAAGAGGGACAAAATGTAACTAAGAAGAAAGGAGGGAATCTGATGGGAGGAAAAAAATCGGGAGCGAAGAAAGGCGGGAACCCGCGACGGGAGAATCCTCCGGTATTCTTTGAATTGCTCAAGATTACGTTCTGCAACTTGTGCAGTTTCTACAGCTAGGTGGCCTTGATAAATGCTTGAAAAACGAGAACTTTTAATTTTTCATCCTTGCCAAGCCGAGGCTCGTGCCCGAATAACAGTCCGCCGCTCGTTCCTGCAGTCCTATATAGGAGAGCTCGCGACCTCCTCTAAATCTAGTTAACGACTTGCATCGATTTGTTATTTTTTCACTCTACGCATTTAATGCTCTGACGCAAATATATCAAGCTCATTTTGCTCTGAGCATTCGAAAGGATGCATCACGGGGATTAATAATAAGTGGCGATTACGTTTTTTTATATGAAAGTTTTGTGCTGCATAAATAATTTATTTGATTCATTTATTATTAAGTAGAAAGTTAACAATATGTAATAAACGATATGTTTTCTTTAAATGAAAAAATTTTTATGTAGTCCACAGTTACATCTTTGAATTTCATATTTTTATACTTAATAATCTTTTAATCAAGTTTTTATTTTACTTTTCTAATGATTGTTAAATGTTTTCATTGAACTACATTCAGTTAATTTTGAATTTTGTTTCATTTAAGTCGTCCGTTTAGGTGTCACATAAAACCAGAGAGTGTAATTATGTAATTTAATCTAACTATTAATTAAATGCTTAAATTAATAAACTACATAATAGTATATTATACGCCCGATTGTACGTCTACAGTTTTATTCTACAGCAATATAATTAATTTTATACCCATACTATTTAGAAATTAAATATTAATGCAATTTAACTTGATATGCAACAATGTCTTTTTAATTATACCTTTAGTCATTTTTGCGGAGCACAATTTTAATTGCACTTTATTAGTTTTATTATACTTTAATTCAGTATTAATAATACCGCAACCTAAAAATATGCAGTTCTAATCTTTCTACTCTTGTAGAATATAAAATCCCGTTAATAAATGTACAAATTTAATCTTTTAGTTTTTTGTACATTAATTTATAAATAAAAAGTTAATTTTCTTTTCTATTACTAAACAATCATCAGAAAATAAATTTAATTCAATCTCGCTATTTTAAGAAGTCAATCAAATACTGCGCCTCTGATAAATTCGTTTCCCTTATTGAAGGCAAAAGATAGTCATCCAAGTGATTAAACTCGGCAATTTATTCATTTATCCACGTGTACTCTTTAATGAATGTATATATAAGCTTGGAAAAGAAAATTAAAACAATAATCTACTGTAAAAGCTCATCAATCGAAAAAATTACAAAAAAAAAACAAAAAAAATCGAAAATTATGAGAAAAAAGAAAATAAAAAGTGACCGAAGGAAACTTGTATGTGTAAAATGAGAGAAAAAGAGAAAGAGGAGGGACCACGAAAAAAAGAATGAACTCTATTCATCGCCCGCTCTGTGCTCCGGTGAAATTTCGTGGGAAAATTGAATTCGAAATTAAAGATCATATATTTTTGTAATTGGAGCGAAATTTTTCACCTTTTCAGGTCAAATAAGAAATAGAGGACTGAATCACAGACTGATGCTGAAATATTATTCTGAAATAACCTGTAATTGCAGTCACTGATTAGGTATAGTTACTATAATTTAATTTTTAAATGTATTACTCATTCTATTTCAACTGGGCCATCGTTATACTAAATTTTGAAAGCAAAAAAACCCGCAAAATGATGGATCAAAATACCCTTAGAAAATATGGCCTGTCAAAAGTTGTTTGAACTTTTGGCTTCAACTGGCAAAACAAAAGAAGCGGGAGTTCATTACCTTCAAAGCGAGTACCCAGCGCAGTCAGATAGTCATTAAACAGCTAGTTATCAATTGGTAAGTTTTTGGCAGAAAAGAAGCGGAATTAGATTTCTTATCTTTCGGCAAGCTGGGGGGGGGGGGGGGGCGTTTCCGCTTAACGATTGTTAGAACTTCGACGCACTAACTAAAACCGTGAAAAAGATCGCTACGGACACTGCGTATTCGGCTTCCGAAAGGCTGCGGGAAAAATCGACCAGTAACATCGGCGTTGCCCGCCTCCTCTTCTTGCATTAAGGAAATTGAGCGGACTGGCATCGGACGCGGAGCCGCTCGCCTCGCAATCACCCATCATAAAATCCAAATTCCTTTCCATCTGCCTTTCGAAAAGAGGCGTCCCCGCCCAGCCGCGCTGTTTGTTTGAAAACGGAGCGGGAAAAAAGCGGAAAATTAGAGTTCTATACCGTAAATCCTTTTGTCTTGCCATTTTTCTCGGTGCCGTTGGCGTTTAAAGGCTTTTCGGGCTTCATTTCCGCTGGCTGCAAAGGACGTATCTGGATTCCGAGCAGCAGCTCCCTCCCTCCCTCCCCCCGTATCTTTGGATATGTAGGTGGTATATGGTCAGCGGCGAGAGCTCGCCCGTCCACTGACAATTCGCTTCGTTTAACTCGAGGGCACCGCGCCGGGGCAGCTCTCGCGCTCTTTTTCTCCCTGGCCGATGGCCAAGCGGTATCACGCAGACGTTTGCTGCTCTTTTGAACGTCAGTTATGGGAGCCTACTTCCTTTTCTCTCTGTCCCTTTCTGCTGGAATCGCATCAAAGAAATGCACAACGAAAGCTGTCTCTGCGTAAACTACCTTAGGTGGAAAAATAAAGGATGCGCTCTGACCGTTATTCTCTCTTGCTCCGATGATTTTACCGCTTCGTCAAAAGTGCATTGCTGCGGGGAAAGCGGACGCATGCAAATTCTACACGCAGTTTTTTGAAGAATTTACTTTAAGTTGCGTATTTAATAATTTATGGATTTAAATCTTTTTTAGCATACTTGTTAAATATATAGGTATACATATTGTTCCACAAATTAAAAGCTAATTTATTAAAAGAATCTTTTACGAAGTCTAATACATTGAAAATGTCAATTTGTAGGCAAGCGTGCACGGCGATCGCAAGGATCGTCCGGGGCCGCGATTTTTATTCATCAATGGCATAAGAATGTCAGTAAAAGATCAATGCGCGGGGTGAGAAGCAAGACGCTCTCACGGACGGCGAAATGCCAATGGAGACGTTCGTTACCATGGAGAAAAACCGTTTTTATTTTTTTGCTTTCGAGTGATTTTTTAACAAGGGCTGTCATTGTTTTTCAAGAAGTCTTCGAGGTAGCATCAAAAATAAAGTTCTTTTTCGAAATCGAAGTACGTTTTTTCTTCTTTCCTTCTCATTCTGTGCGCGAGCTAAATAGTTGTAGCAACATATTTTTGGTGCCGAAACCTGGGACATCTTTGCAATTTAAAGCGACCGAGAGTGTGTAAGAAGAAAATTACCGAAGAATTTGAAATTGACGTCCTGCCCGCAGCGCGACCTGGTACTGGGACAGCTTTCTCAGCTTCAACAGCAGCAAGGCCGCGAGCGGCCTCCCCAGCCGACGACGACTTTCTGCCCCCTACGCGATCTCGCGCCCGGGTAGCCACTTCGACAGCATAAAAAATTAAGTTCTTTTTCAAAATAAAAGTGCGTTTTGTTTTCTTTCATTCTCATTCTGTGCGCGAGCTAAATAGTTGTAGCAACAATACTTTTGAAGAATGTCCTAGCTCCATTTATTGGATTACAATCGGCAAAATTTTGAACTTATACACTCTAACAGTAATCAAAAACTAACATCTATATTGTCAAAGTTTTCTTATTTTGAAATTGAGAACTTGAGAAATATTATCAAATCAAAAGACTTTTATTTAAAAAACAAATAATTCTGAAGTAATACTAGTTCAATGCCGACACTTCTCATTGATTTAAGAATCCTGATAAATACTTTTATCTTATAACATCAGCCGGCAGGATGTTTAAGAAATATCGTCGATTTAAAGCTCGTTCGGAACGTAAACAGACCGCTTCGTCACATTTGTTTCGCTTAACTCTTGGTAATACTTCGCGAGTGAGCGGCGAGTTAAGTTAGGATCGTGGAAAGGTCGCTCCTTAGCCCCGAGACAACCGCCATCTAGAGAAACACTGGAAAGTTGCAGGCAGCACGGCAAAGTTTTGGATTTGCCGCGACAATTCGGCGCGTAACTTTGCACATTCGTACCTCAGACACTACGTCGCACGTGGCTACGCGGTCTTGCGCGGGCCTTGCGCACCGACCCACTAACTACGAGCTTCCTCCCCCGTCCCCCTCCCCCGGAGAAAGAGACAGACTGCCGAGAGGCAACATATGGTTTGCTTAATAATGCCCCGAATTTCCAAGTGGCCCTCTGTTGTGATGTAATTGCGCAAACCTCCCGGGCTACCTTCCGCTTCTTCTTTGTGCGGAGCGGAGAAACGAAAGGGCCAAGGCGCAGGGAGGAGGAGAGCGTATTAAGATTTTATCGGTATGAATGACTTCTCGCTGCTGGCTCGTGGTTCCTTTGGGGAGAGAGAGAGAGAGATAGAGATATAAAAGTGCTGCTCTAGTCGGGATGAAGTAGGTTAAGCCTTTGCGGGGCTAGTGGGAGATGCTTCGGCTTTACACCCTTTTTACTTCGCTCCTCCACCGAGCCCAGCAGATTTTCGTCTTCCACCTAGAGACTTTTTAAAATCCTTCAAAGAAGTTTTTCAATGGGTCCGGAGTCGATCGAAACTTTGTGATCTAAATTTTTCAGGAAATAGTCAGTTCGACAGGATGCCGATGAATGCTCGATTCCGCCAATTTCGCATTTAAAGTTGAATTGGAATTTCTAGTTCTATCGAGAATCCCTTGGCTGAAAGAATGTGGATTTAATGTAAAGTGCTTCAAAATTTGTTTCTTTTCGGTTTGTACACGTGGTAAATTATTAAATTATTTGAATCGCATTACAATAAATTATACCAATTAGGTTGGCCCCTTAAGCGTTGTAAAGATTAGCATACATTAAACAAGTATCGGAAATAATCAATGTTTGTATACATTAGTTTGTAAATTGGCCCAATCAGCGCGAGCTCCTAATCTCTCAGCTCTAAAACTCCAAAATTAGCACCTAGTAGCCCTCAAGTACTTGATTAACAAAGTTTGATGTAGACCGTCCTTATTAGCGAAGAAATTCTTTATTCCGGAATAAAATCCACCCGGTAGCAAAGCAAATTTCATTCATCTGAATAATCAAGTATCACGGCAGTGCCGCGAAGGCGAGTTTGAGAAGCAGACGACGCGGCACCCGGTCCACTATTTACTTCTCATTTGATGTTCGCACTTTTCATTATAAAGAAAATAATGCTTATCATCAATATTACTAAGTGTTTTTTTGACATATTAGTATATTCATAGCTAAACTATGATTCCCAACAAAAATATCGGTAAAAAAGCTATTCACGTCATAATACACGAGGGATAAACAATAACTTTATACATCATTTATATATTATATTTTGCATACTTCAAAAACTTTTTATAAGTATTTAGTATATTTACGATACTAGGATATCAAAAAAACACAATTTATTTGCCCACCCTTTAACAAAATGAAACGGACCTGGCAAGTTACGATAGTAAGTATCATGAGATTTATTTGTAATTGATCAATATATTACTTAAGTCTAAATAATTTCTTTCGTAAAAATTAGTTTGTTAGAAATATAACAAATAATTGTAAATGTAATGTAAAATAGTTAAGTAAAGTATGTGATTAACATGCATGATAGTGTGGAATAGGACATTTTGCATATAGTTGTAATTTTGATTATTAAAATATTTATAAATTGAACACTTGACTGTTTTACTTTGATTTCATTACTTTTTTAAACTGTGATTTCGTTGTCAGATTATTTATCTACTAACATATTTTGGATATATTTTGCAGTAGCTGTTATTGAAATATTTATATATTTAAACTATATTTACTATGTGATTGACATCATTGGTAATGCGGAATACATCAAACTCGCCTAAACTTTAACTTTGGTTCAAAGTTAATTTTTTAAGCATTACGTGTTATTCCACAGCTAACGCTAATTAACTTGTCACGCATACCAAATTCAAATTGCGTCCCTCACTCCGTATATACCTATAGACGGGACGCGCGATTTACAATTTACGCGGGGCTTAACGCGAAACAAAACCAGTGCTTCGAGGTACTGATTAGCAGCACGGCGAGAGAGAGAGAGAGAGAGAGAGAGAGAGAGGGAGGGAGGGAGGGTGGAAGGGAGAGGCGGCATTTGCTTGCCTGCGAGTCGTAGTTCCTACGGCACGTAGTGCGGAGGGGCGATGTAAGTTCGCGCTTAAACACTGGCAAATGTATCACTCCCGGGGGACTTATTAGCATTTAAAGTGGGAAGGGATTTATTCTGGCGGTGGCGGCGGCCACGTGACGCTCGGATTACCTGCGCCCGCTACACGCGGGGAATTACTTTCGCGGAATATCTCGTCGGGGGGCTTGTCGTCGAGCCGATTGAGCCCCGCTCGTGACGGGCCTCTCTGAAAAGATTCGCGCGGAAAAGTTCCACCGCGATCCCGCAGAGGTTGTTGCCTCTCAATGAGATATATATGAAAGCGGCGGGTAAAGCCTTCGCACTCCCGCTTCTTTATACTCACCTTTCTCCGCCTGTCTGCCTTTCTCTCTCTTCTGTTCGCGCCCTCCGCGCCTTCCTTCCGCTCTGTCTTTTTGCTTGCTTGAGCGCGCGCGCGCGAGCGGCGGGCCTGGGAAACTTAAAGTTATTGAGACGATAAAACTTGGCAAAGTAAATTGAACTCGAGGAAGAATTTTCTGTGATGCCTCATTTTCTCGAGAGCCGGTGTTTAACCCTCGTCACACTTTAATTGAGGGGATATGCGAGAGGTAGAGGAAGGGACGGGGAGAATAAGGAGGTCACGAGTGACAGACGTCTCATGCCCAAAGAAATTAATAAGTATTATCGGGAATTGTCTTATTGATTTCAGGTAATGCGGTAACGAGGAGATATCACGTCAATGACGTATTTGTAACTTTAATAGATGTTTTTACAACAGTACTCTAGATTGTGACAACAATTTGTAAGATTTTATTTTTTTTTGAATATCGGTTGTGGGTAAAATCATTGTGTACAATATATCTTAGTCATTTGCAGCGTCTATAATTTCATATTTTTGCGCCAAATTATTACATATGATTAATTGCCCACTCATTTAATCAATTAGTGCAGTAAAAATTATGTATGACTGGAGATAAATCACTTTTACGATACCGACTGTAAGGTTTCCTTCTTATACGATAAGTGAGTGTGTCTAGAATTATGTTAGAAGACCTGTAATCTTATGATTAAATGCTGTTGTTTAGCGTTCAATTGATTAATTAAGTAACATCGTGCAAGACTTTTTCTGCTACCAAACAAAACTATAATATTATAAAAATTCTCTATTTTGAAAGCAAGCCTTACTTAGAAAAAGGAACGTAGCTTATACACACCTTGACGATGTTTAATATGAATATGCGGTTCAAATATAGTAATTTATGGAAAATTTCATTTCGAGATTCAAAAATACAGATAGCTCAGAACATCTTTAAAAATTACTGAATATAACCGCAAAATACAACACTAATTCAACACTAATGCAGTTTAATCTATAATAGTAGGAGCTTAGCTGTGGTCCGTAGCAACCAAGAAAGCCGAATTTTCTGAGTGTAAATAGCTGGAAGGTAACAAGTGTAAACTAAAGTGGCAGTAACTGCTAAACTATTTCTATTAATATTTATTTCCACTTGAACAATTAGAGTAATTAAATATGAAAATTCCATTTATGTTAAAGTTACAAACTTTGTTGCTATTTAAATTTAAATTAATGCTTTTGACCTTTTCCTATTGTTTGTTTTCATTTTAGAAAACTAATTATCTCATCAAATATTTTCTTTTTTAGTGCCTCATCCAAGTTTAAAAGAGAGTTGCATCTGCATTGCTTTTTCATTAAAATCGCTGAAATAGAACTAATACTTTTAATACAATTTGTCGAATATTTCCACCTTAGAAATAAAATAAAGCCCATAAAAATGATAGCGGAATTTTTCAACTCCATATTTAGTTGATCCCAATTCCTAGTGTCGATCATTAATGGGCTAATCCGGCACTGCCGTACAATTGAGGGATCGGCAATCGAAGGTTTAAGGAGGGTTAGAAGGCAGCGGCAGGGGGAGGAGCGCGGCCGTAAGAGTAGCCCTCTCTCTCTCTCTCTCTCTCATCCAAGGCATGCCAGTCTCGCGGACAATCCTCCGGGTTTCTCCACTCGGCGCTCCTAACCCCCTGCGTTAATGGCAATTGCTTCAAGGCTCAATTGTCGATTGTGTGCGGCGGGTCCTTCACTCGATAGTTCCCTTCGCCGGGGCGATAACGGCCGCGCTAATTTCGAGCCCAGCTAAGACGCCGGACTCCATTAGGTCCGTCGGCGCATTGAGGGAGAGAGGCTGGGAGTGGGAGAAACCGCGCTGCGGTTTCGATATTGGCTGATAATGGCACGGCTCCGACACGGGACAAGCGTAAATTATTCGCACGCCCCGCCGCCGCCGCCACTGTTGCCACTAATTTTACGAAAATTCGGAGGTCCGGCGAGCACTGATTTCATTATTGATTGTTAGATCCGAAACTAGGGCTTCGCAAATGTATGGTTAGTGGAGCAAGATAGCTAATTCAGAAGCAGAACTGTTTCTTAATGCAGGGAATAAAATACTTTACCAAGTATCATATTATATGAGAATAAAATATTTTTTATCCAACATTGATCTGAGTTTATCATAATTGAAATTCAGTTCGTTGTTCACACTTGTTATTAAATCAGATTTTAAAAACGAATAAAATCAAAATGATACCTGCATTGCCTGCGTATAGACTACGATTTTCCATAAACAGCATGCTTCAGTAGACCAATCAAATTTAATTTTTACTTTACGTTTACAATATAAAATAAATAAAAGTACAGCGCGCTTTAGGCCACGCTCGCTGCACTCGCGCGAAATAAAGCCCAAAGATTGCTGCCAGTGTCGGCGCGATAGTCTCCTCCGAAATTCACTCAAACTACTTACTGGCGCGCTAGTAGTAAAAGTCGAACCGTACACGGCTTGTACGGAGAGAGAGAGACAGAGAAAGCGCAAGAGCACGCAAAACGTACGAGGTGGAAACTCGCGCGCCTCGAGTTTCCGCGCTCGCCAACTTTTTAATTGAAATTTAAACTTTAATATTGCACATAAATGAATAATAAAAATTAACTTAGCCGAAAGAATTCCGCGGGGCAAGAAATAAAAGCCCCATTCGAAAGCGAATTACGTGTTACTCTCGATGCACGTGTGCTCTTCGCTGCAGTGTGCTCCCCGAAATCTTAAGAAACTCGCAGCTGCGCAGAAAATATTTTTCATTCGCGATTATGGACATTCATTGTAATTGTCTTCACCGTCATTAGCAGACATAGACCGTCGTGACCATTATCATTCATGGAAATTCTCTCGAAAAGTATTTGGAGAGTTTAGAAAAAGTAACACACGCATTCATTTGAATTCGATTGACGTGCGCCAGTTGGAATCTGCATTACAAGTACGCTTGAAAGAGAGGAGTGCGATGTTCAACGAACTGCAGTCTTTTTTGCGGATTCTGAAAAGCCCCAGCTTCTCGAGGAGCTTCTTTTCACGCTCCGTACTCGAACCCGCGTGTACTTTTTATTTGTTACGCGTGAACCGTAATATCGTCTTCGGGACGGTGTATACGGTCCAAAAAATGATAAGCACCCGCATGGTATTAAAACTTCGCCCGCGGAGAGCTTTACCTTTTTTCTCAAAACTTTTTTCCAACATATTTTCCGCAGCTCAGTACTGCAGATATTTTGCGACTAGGAGAGAATCGAGCGAGGGATATAAAAAAAGTAGCTAATACTCTCGGGCGCAAAAAATATTTCCGCACCACTTGGAAATACAGTTGGGGCCAAAGTGCCTACAGACAAAACTAATAAGATAAAAGAAAAAAAGTCGAATCTTCCTCGCATCAACTCCAACCGTCCCCGTCCCTCTCGGCAACTCGATCTCGGTGACGCGCGGAAAATTGATGACAGGTCATTCCAAGGAGAGAGAAAGAGAGTGCCGCGATAAGAGGCTGAGCCCTGAGACTAGACGCGCGCGAACTGCTGCCGATGCCGGCTGACCCTCCCAAGCTTTACGCCAGGCGACGAAACCCCTCGAGGAGGAGATAATTGCGACACGTCTTTGGATCCGGTGACGAAGCGATAAGAATCGCCTCGGAGGCTTCCGTCCTCCTGCGGCCGCTTACGCGTGAAAGCGTCAGCCCACCATCACGCAAAGTGGGAGGCTTTAGCCGGCGAATTCTCACGTACGGCGACCCGCACTGAGGAGGAGGAACTTGCCCGTAAGTTGATGAGTCAAACTTTGATGGAGATAAGCCGGGAAAATAAGTATGCTTTTGTTAACGGTGTAGTGTCGTCTGTCGCTAATTTATTGAAAGTGGCCTGTGAGTCAGATGGATGTTTGTTTATTTATGCATTTGGGTATTAATAAGTTACACGTTTTGAATGAAGAATGTAGATAGTTAATTAATAAAACTTGGTTAGCTGACCCGGAAAGAATCTTCCAGAATAATCAAAGGATAAGATACTTGAAATATTGAAAATACTACAGTAACCTGCTATTTAAACTTCAGTCTGTATTTCAAAGCTTGTATAGAAAAGTCCGTTAAAAGTAAAATCACTTATAATAGAATTGAGTGGGTAATGAAAGCTTGCAACCACTCTTATGGAATTCCATTAATGATTTATGCTTGCGAAGAGAAACATTTTATCATACAACATGAATGAAAGATAACTTTATTTTTTGTTAAAGAATTTTTTAATAAAACTTGTTACTTTTTCTCCAAATCGTCATAAATTTCGGGACAGTAGCTCAAAGTTTTTTTTACTATCAGACAAGAATAATAGGATTGACGTAATAATGTGGAGAATTTCAAGCAGCTATAAAAGTCCTTAATAATGTAAATACTTTCAAAATTATTGAAAAGTATTAAATGTTATCTCTATTTTATTCTTTGATTTGATCATAAATGTTTTAAGAGAGTTTTTCCATAGCATTTTTCAATTTTCAATAAATTAATGTAATGTCAAAGGGCATAAAATAGTATAAAATCAGAAAAGAATGGTTTACGTTTTGAACGTAGAAATCTTGAATTGACGATGCAATTGAGGTCATATAGTATCGAAAAACTTTTTAATCATTTTGTAAGTATGCTTGATTGCATTGATTATTTTAAAAAGTTTGATATTGAATTAGTATTAACTATTTTTAAGGAAAATTAATTCTGACAAACAAGAATATCTAAAAGTTTTGGATATCTCCTTTATGAAATATTTACTAAAAATTCGATAAAAAAATGATAGTGGTTTTTACAATTTTTCAAAATATAAATTGAACTTAGGATAAAATCACTGTATCTATTTCAATAACAATTATAAAAAAGAGCAAAAAAAGTGATTTGAAGGATTTATAAACGAAACTGTATCTCAGAGCTTAACAGAGCTTAAAAATAAAAGATTAAAAAATATGAACAAAAGAATGAAAAACTATCTTTTATGACTAACCTTTTACATTTGTCTTTTGCACATTATAAGGCTCCCTATTAATAACTAATAATTAATAGAAAATCTATATTATTTAATATCGTTGGATGAATTTGAATGTCGGTATTTAAATTACGCAATTTCATTTTAATTGGTCTAACAATGGTCTTCGCAGAAAAGTTTATTTAACTAAAGCCTGTGATCTTTAACTAAAAGTGTGCTATTTTATTTTTAGAGTTAAAAATACAGCTTTTCGGAGCTTTTTAAAACCTTGTTTTCAAATATTTGAAATATTTCAAGCACGATTCGGTAGTACCTCTTATACAATAACAGTTAGGTAACCTTTATGTAACGATAAAATGCACTTTTACCTTCGCTTGAAAAAGTTAAGTCTCCATGTTTGTACGAGTTGATCTTGGAACCCTATTACAAATTAATGAAATACTTAAAAAATAACAACAATTGAACTTGGTGAATTGTAACGGCGAATGTCATCTTCTACCATTGAGATTTTATTAAATACATACGTTTCATTTGACCGACTTCCAAAATTAAATAACGGAAAATTTAACTCTGAATAGAATTATAACAATTATGGTAATCAGTTCCTGAGCCGGGAGAATAAAACTTATCGTCCTTGAAACACTCATAAAAGAAGGAAACGTAAATCTCTCTATCTCGTTCCAGCCGTACACTTTAAATACGCTTTCATTCAGTGCGTCACCCAGATTTAGCACAAGAGGACCAAGAGATCAGGTGTCTCCGTTACTAATCTCCATCTTCCTCTCTTCTTTCTTCCCTTTCAGTGTTTACCCAGTTGGAGGACGAGGAACGTGCGGAAATTCCTTTCCGAGTAAAGGGCTTGTCGCATGCGATTTCGTGTCGGTTCTAACTGGAAGAGAAGAAAGAGTCTATAGCCGGAGGCGGCTTTTCCTCTACTTCTTCGTCTGCTGCCGTCTCTCTTTTCGTAGGCGCGAGAATGTTTTTTCTCTGGAAGATGAATCTGGGGGGGGGGGGGGCGACGCGTGCATGCAGTCTTTTGTGGAATCCGATCCTTCGTGGGGTTGACCTGCCGTGTATAAATCTAATAAAATTCCCGGACCCGTTGATAGACAAGAGAAAAAGCTCCCTTTTGTAAAGTAGGCCATCGGGAAGTGCTTGCTTGCGTTTTGAGTTACGTGGCGGTTTATTTTGCTGTGAGCACAGGACACTCTTCGCAATGGATATTAACAACGGCCTCGTGAAAAGAACAAAAAATGTGTTTATCTGCAAAGATATAAGGAAATGCAATGGAAAACTTGTGTGTTATTACGCTGCTCCAGGGTTTAGTTTAGTAGTGTCGTACGCATTTTTTAAGTGCTTTTTTATACGTTTAAAGAAAAAAGACAAAAGTTAAAAAACGCCGTCTTTTTTAATAAATTTAAACAATTTTCTTAAATAAGGAGTTCTTTTTAATCATAATAGATAACAAATTTTTATAGAGTTTATTGAGCATACCACTATTTTTAATTATTATTGATCCTTATTTATTCTTTTATACCGGAAAAATAGAATAATGAAAGACAAGATTTTTTGTATAAAATTATTCAAATTTTGGCTATCCTGTCAAAATGCAGTCTCCTTCTATAGTGACTCTTCGTCTTATTTACTTTTTTCCTCTCTCATTTTTTTGCATGTACATGAAATCACGAAATATTCACCAGTGGAAACTCTTGAGAAGAATGAATTAAAAAAATGAAGCTCTTTTCTTGAAAGACAAAAAGAAGTTAATTCTGACTTTTTAAGAAATGTCTTATTTTCAGAAAAAAAGCTGTGACTAAAATAAATCGTCAAATTATAAGTTTTACTTTTTAATGTAGCCTCTGACTTTTTACTAATTACGCTAATTTTTCATAAATTAATGCAGTTTTCTTCGAAATAACTTTCACGTTTGTTGTTTAATTAGATTTTATAATTTTGAATTAAAATTCAATACAGCTCACTTTACTCACTTATTCCAGATAAATTGTTTATTACTTCTGAAACATTTACGCAGATATAAACTATGATAAACCGGGTAAGAAACAATTTAATTCTCTCCCCCGAACGAAACGAAATTAGCTGTTTTAATTTCTCGCAAATCGTATAAAATCTCCAACTAAGCAAAGTAATTACTCGTTATTTAAAATATAAATCGGCCGAAAGCGAAGAGCGAATCTCGGCCGCAATCGGCCTCTCGAGAATTATTTAAACACTCGCGTTACACCGTCAAAATACCCTCCTCCTCCGAAAATACTCTGCGCGCGCCGTCCATCCAAAAATAATAGAAAGAAATGGAGAGAGAAAGAGAGCGAGAGAGGGAGAGAGACAGGGAACATAGCTGGCAGCAGCAGCAGCCAGACGAGGCGAAAGAACAAGAGAGAGGGAGCTCGGCAAAGTGGGGGAGTCGGGCTCTAGAAAGGGTTTTCGCTAGAGAAAGAGCGCGAGAGCGGGGGCAGACCGAGGGAGAGAACGAGACCGAGGGGGTGTCGCTGCCGCCGCTCTCTCTCTCTCCCTCTCTGGTGGGGTGCCATAGGTGGTAAGGGGCGACGCGCTACGGGGGAGGTTTGATATCTAGCCGAGCGCGCGCGGCCGCAGTCGGATCGCAGTCTCCAGCACGAGCGCTTCCTCCCTTGAGCGCTCCCGCGAGCTGGGCTACCCTTCCACGCGGCGCCGTGCGCACGCGGCATCCCGAGTCGACCCGCTCTCCGCGCTCTGTCGCGAGCAAAAAAAGGCACTTTTTTCGCCGAACCTTGATCAAGTGTGACGGATGATCACGGACATGAGGGAGCTGTGTCCGACACGCGATTGATATCATCGCTGTGATAGCGTGGAGGATTTTTTTTTTGCGATCGAGGGAGAAGCTTGGACGATCGGCCGATGAGTGATCGCAGTGCGCGAGTTTTTCGATGACGGCAAAATGTCCACGGAGTTGGGGCGGTGTGCAGTTTTTGATTATGCCAACTTGCAGTCGAGTGGTTTGAACGACGTTAGAGGATCGGCAGGGAGATCGGAGAACGAGCCGGCGGCAGGATGTTATGCTCGGTAGGAATCAATTGAGGGTGTTGTGCAAGTTTTAGCTTTGTTTCGAGTTGAAATTGCGATTTTGGTCAATAATCGAAAATAAAAAGGCTTAAAAATTATTAGTGACATGAATAGCAGAGGCAAAATGAATAAAAAATGAATAAAAAATTTCAGTTGGATAAATCTGAATCTTAGCTATTATATTATCGATTATGTAATGTTTCAGAACATTAATTTTAACATTTTGATCAACGAAATCTCTAAAAAATGTAGATTGAATTGTCATTGAAATAAGATTTTTGATATAATATTTCGTTCGATAAAAACAAAGTTTACTAGTAGAAAATTTGTGCAAGTTTTAGTTTGGTTTTCAGAGCGCTTTGAAATTTCTCATTTGCTATTTATGTATCGTAACTGTTATGTATTACGGCAAGGAATGCTAAATGTTAATTTTTGGGAAATCATATTGCAAAATCTTAAATATATCGATGAAATTTCTAAAAAATATAAATTAATATGTATCGATTATGCGACTTGACATACTAACGCTATTTAGTTCACGTGATAATGAAATTTTTATGAGTTAACGTAGCCATAAATTAATCTATAAAGGGTAAAATATTAACGCAATACTTACATACGTATTAACTAGAGTGTGACTAACCGTAAATCATTCCCGCTGAAGTTAATTTGACTTCCGAGACTTTTTTAGCAGTTTAATTGCAAGTTAATTTTCTATTAAAGTTGAAAATCACTTACGGCAAGAAATTTGAAAAGCGAAAAAATCCTTTAATTTCGTAATGCAATTTTTATATCAATTTCATAAACTCGTACTTGAAAAATTAATTTATTCTAAAAGCGTTTGTTCAAAATTTTATTTTAATGAACTAAAAGTGCGTTACAATGAGGTATGTTACATAGTCTTGTTACACTTTAAATTAAAACTTATCAGGTTAAAATCCATTTAATTGAGTAGGAGCAAAATTTCCATAACTTCTACCTATTTGTTGAAATTCTACTAAAAGCATTTAGAATGTATCCTTCTTACCGAAATCTATTTCACTCCATTTAATATTCATACAGTTGACTGTGCCTTAAAAGAGCAAGCAGAGCCCGGGCTACGAACGAACATTTTTAATATTATATGCTGAAATAGCGGAAACCAGTTGGACATATTTGCACTGCACTCGGCATAAATAATAATCGGCATTATAAACTCGCGTTAAAAGCCTGCGCGCATTCATGTGTTTGTTGACGCTCGGTTATATTAGAAAATGGTTTTTAAAGGCCTCTATGGGTCAACATTAATTCCGTTTCCTTGGAAATATTATCTTCGCGATTTAAAATTGCTTTCGAGTAAGAGAAGTAATAAAGCAACGATTTTTTTAAAACCAAAGTTAGTTCAAAAGCAGATAAACGGTAACTGCTTTAATATAATACCCTATTTAACATTTACTGATACGGCAGCTTGTGGGGGTAGAATTTCCTTCTTGGTGAAGTATTTCACGAATGATCGTTTTTCGCGTGTTTCCCCAAAATATTCTGCATAGCAAACTTCCTTGCATGGTGCGGTTGAATTCAACTCTAGAGAGAATGCGAATTTACCTTCAATAAGTTTATGGTTGATATTGATTCAGAAACACAATACTTTGGTACACCTAAAACCAAAATTTGTGATAAGATTGCAAAAGGGCAACTAGACTTATGAATTAATTTTTAGTAATATTAATTTTCTATTCTATTCGAGTTTTTCATTTTTTGTCCTAATTAAAAAAAATATAATGTAAAAATGTGTCACCTATCTGCTCCAAAATATTTAAACTTAATATTCTATTTCTTAAAAAAAGAGGAGAAGATTTCGAATTCTTTGCAAAATGTGTACCTAATAAACTTTATAATAGTGTAGGGTTTCTTTATTTTTTAAGGTTCAAATTATTTGTCACTGATTTTACTGTTATGTGATACAAAACATAGTTATAGTTGGTTGGTTGATAGCGCTTATTTTATTAAGAATAAATCTTTCAATAATATTACAAAAAATTGAATTAACTTCAACTATTTTCAAAATATTTGAAGAAAATATCTGGCAATTGTCCAAAATTCGAATAAGGTCAGTAAACTGCCTTATCTAGAACTTTATACAGTTTTATTGGAAATACTTATTATAAAAATAGTTATTTTTCTTTATAATTATTTGCAATATTACTTTAATTTGGGATTAAATATTTTGGTGGATAAAAAATCTTAATAACACGTAAAAAATGTTTTAAAACTTCCTGATTTATTTTTTAACCTTCTTATTGTAAGTAACCATTTAGGAGTTAAAAGTTTATAAAAATCTATGAAATTTCAAATTCAAATATTTAAAACAAAGTTCATCTCAGAAAAGTTGATTTTCAATGTATTCAAACTTACTTTAGTCTGCCTTACCATGTATGACTGTTATCTCTGATTTCCTGCTAAAAATTCAAATATTAAAAATGTTCAGGAAACTATAAAATAGATAAGAAACCCCGTTCTTTTCTCTCTAAGAATAGCGATGAAAAGCTTTTTCGAATCCCCGCGTAAAAATCGAAACTATTGGCAATATTTCGCCAATGTATTGAATATTGACATTAGCCATATATTGGATAATA
>JAWWEM010016004.1:0-22432 GCA_035582935.1 Ormyrus thymus | reverse complement strand
TTTCGCGCTAGGCGCCGGCGGCAACTTTTCGCGCTAAGCGCCGCCGGCCGAAGCTTCCGCGGAACTTCATCCCGAGCGCGGAGCGTCGAGTATTCGGGGAAAATATCGTCTATTATTTTTATATAGTAGATCACGCGTACGTCAAAATAATTAAAAATAGGAAAACACATCGTACGGTGATTGGAAAATGCCCTGTTGTTATAAAATTTAATAATCTCTAAGATTATGCCGACAGGGCCAACTTTCGCCAGTGACGAGGAAAATTAAATTTTTTATTTTTTTAATTATGGGTCTCACGTGAAAATAAACATCACCATCGAATTCCTTGACCCTCGAAACCCTTTACGAGTGGCTTTTTGTAATGATATCTCTGCAGGACGACAATAAAAAGTTTACGTACCTTTAGAATCAGTCACTGTGTATATGCATATTTTGTTGCTAATTTGTTGCTCCAGCCGTTTCCGAAAAACAACGGATAGGCTAACTTAATCTTAAGCTATGGTAGCCACTCGCTGTATCTCCTGACTTGATAAAGATATATCCATACGAGACTAACGGCATAATTTGTTGCTAATTTGTTGCTCTTCAGAGGTGCAACCGTCAATTGCCAAACCCCATCCCTATTAAAGGAGTCAACCCCCAACTCTTCTAGATAAAGCCGAAAATACAAAATATCCAATGCAGGCTTCATAACACTGGACAGTATTACGTTGCTAATTTATTGCTACTTTGTTAATCCGTACCTGAATTTGTTGCTTTAGCTATTTCCGAGGAACAATAGATACGTTAACTTAATATGAAGTTAGTGTAACCACTTTTTCTATCTCTTCGCTTTATAAAGATATCAATACGAGAATGACAGCATATTTTGTTGCCAATTTGACGTAGTCCGTTAAGGTGGCCTATAAGGTACACATGTTCTAAGGTTATTCAAGATCTCAAGATGTGTAATCTACAACCTCCATTATGTACTGATGTCTTATTGTTCGAACCAAATACAACCAGCATTTTCTTGATTTTAATGTTTCTCAAAAACTGTAATTTAAGTATATAAATATGGAAATGACTCTCTACGATACGCACATGTATAATTATTTTATTTATCTTACTAGACAAATGTAGAAGAATATATTCTACAATTGTATGAATATTGTAAATCATTTTATATAGTTTATTTTTGTATGTTTGAGTAGCAAAATAATCTCTCTAATGAGATTCAAATTGCTTAAATAAAAAAATGTAGTTTCTGAATGTATATCTCATACACACAAACTTTTTTAAAAATTACTTTTTTAGACTCTCTGACTCTAAATAAGTAGTTATAAGTGAACAACTAAAAAAAAATTTTTTAGCAATATAAAGTTTACTCTATGAGAAAACAAAAGTGTTTCTCACTGGTGACTGTGAAAAAAGCCAATTGTAAATAATGAAATGATTCATACATTTATTTTTTCCTATCGGGTTTTTAATCAAAGGAATAACGAAACATTTTATTTCAATTATTATTATTTTTGTTTTTGTAATTTATAAATAATTTTATTGAAATCTTTTAATTTTTCTGGATTCCTATACCAGTAGAATTATTTAAAATTAAAAGTAGTCAGCGTGGTTCTCAAAGGTTAGCAACGTTCATGTTTGATTTATGAATAAAATGTTTAATTAAATGTTAAATTATCAAGTAAATGCACGAGAAAAATTAATTAAAATAAAAATTATTTGCACTAACAATGTTTTAAGCACGTATAAATCATACAGTATTCATTTTTAAATAATGGATTAGTATACCAAAGCGAACAAGATGAAATTCGACAGTTAAAGGAAGAAAAATGTATTTCCATTGTTGACCCAACTATTTACTCGTACATTTCTACACTTTCATTTCATTTCAGCTTTTTTTTACAATACCCATGTTATCCATGTTCCTCTGTTTTAGTTGCAATATTTTTTTGCATTCGATGTTCCCTTTATTTCACCAACATTCCTGTTCCTGATTCTCTCCGTCAGCGCACAGTATCTCTCTTTCTCTCTCGCTCGCCAACTAGCTCTTTATCCTCGTCAGTCTTTCTCCATATTTCTCCTTTTCTATTACTCTCTCTCTTTCTCTCTCCCTCTCCCCTTTCCCAACCTGATCGTCGAGCGGTTATCGAAGCTATTTCCTGCCCAGTGTAGGTTTGCAGCCTTGAGATAATAACTCTGAAAAATAGATTCCCCAATAAAAGGATTCGCTGTCGAATAATATTTTTCTTCCATCTGGACTTAGCGCTCGCGCGTGTGGAAGCTGCTCCTCTGGCCGATAAATGCAAAAAGAAAAGAAGAGGCTCCAACCGCCGAGGACGCAATATATGATAGCATGATTTCGATCCTCGCCAATATGTATTTCTAAAATAGACGAGAATCCCGGCGGGCGAACCTCTGGTCTTTCATCTTCCAGCTTTTCTCTCCTTTCGTTTTTTCCCTCTTTTCGCGCCGTATTCTTCTTATTCTCGATCAACACTTGCCTGATACTTCGTTCAAACCAATTAGAGAAGTGCTTCGAAAAAGTATTGCGCAAACCCACGCGCCCGCCGCGCCGGTATTATTTCCCGTGTCATAGACGACCCTGCTTTCTACAGTTTCTTCCACTGGTGGTGACTACTTTTTACTTTTGTTCCCGAGGTTTTTATTTTCTTCCTCGACGTTTTTTCTGCTATTTTTTTCTGTTTTGTCGCTATTCACTTTTCACTGAAAGTAAGATTTGAAAAGTTAATTAAAATCTTGTTTTCGAAACTTTCGTTTCAATTAATTAATAAAAAATGCTTACCTTAAATTTATTTTTTGAATATCTTATTTTTTTACCTAAGTTTCCAAAATTTAATTTTGTCTTATTTTGAAAGATATGAAAACTCTTAATTTATCGCTTAATACAATGCAATACATCAAGAAGAATTTCAGTGCTCAGTAAAAACATTTCTTTTAAAAATAGATAATAGAAGTTTCTTCATTATAGATAAAACAAACGATATTAACGATATTTCTAAATTAAAAGATAACAGAAAATAAAAATGCTTTTAAAAAAAACAATTAATAGAAGAATAATAGCTAAGAAACCATTGGCTTCTTCAACGAAAATAGCAGCATAAAAGTGCAATAGGCGGCGAACGTGTGAAAAGGCTGCTAGCATTAGTATCGGCAACGGTTGTAGCTTACACGTTTTCTCACTAGAAGGGAATCAAGAAAAGGAGTTTTTATTTCTACACGTTTTCTTTCAAGTCGTGCCCTCTTTTTCATCATGGCACATTTGATGTTAATGTGTTTTAAAGTATATATAAATAAATCAATAAAATACTATTATTAATAATAAATAATATATTACACTGCCTTTTAAAGTTTATTCTTTGGTGCTGTCTTTTACTGCATTTCTAATGAGGATTTCGTTTTGGAAATCAAAGATCTTGACTTCTTGAAAGCACCTTACTGTACAAGAGTAATAATAGTACATTAAACTTCAAACTTGAACACTAATGACCAATTAACTTATATATACTAATTGCTACTAATGGCAGAACGGGGTTTTTAGCAGAATAATTTTAAATGAATGGTTTTTTTTGGATGAATTCTATTTTTCTCTAACATTTCAACCTTATTAGTTTTATTAGTATTATTACCAAGACACAGTTCAAAACAAAGACGTTTGCGAATACCATAAATTTTATTCTTGGGTATTTATCGATTTGCTAACTATAACTTAAACGTTCTGCCCATAAACTCAATTTGTATTTACATTTACAGTTATATGTTACATACATTATAGTGAGTTAAAAAGATGTGTATCCTAAATATGCTCTTACATATATGTGCACCATAATCAACCTACAGGAATGACTATACTAATATAAACTTTCATTTGAAGAGGCAGTTTAATCAATATTTCAACGCACTGGCATAATAAATAAACATAATTAATTATGGTATATGTTAACAAGCGCACATCAAGCTGCAGAATCAATATAGAAAGACTTTGCATACATTTCCTTTCCCTGCAATTTCGTTACGTAATGTCAAATATACAGTATCCTGGCAATAATTCCACAATACAAAAAAAAAAAAAAAAACTAGTAAACATATTTTTCATCCCTCCAGAACCAATCAAGTTCAAACTATGTCAAACAATCAGGCAGGAGAATAATGTTGCATTGATTAAACTAGGAATGATGAAAGGAGACAAACGAAGGAAGAGAAAAGGCTTCATTTTCTTGCCTCACAGCCAATGAATATTTCAGAGCACTTTTTACCGAAAAAAGTCGAGGCGGCCTATTCTGCTGTCTTCGACGATCTCAATCAGTGCACGTAGTTCGCACGAAGTACCGGGAGAGAGGAAGTTGCGAAAAAAGGGACAGACGAAGGAGAGAGGAGCGTGCGAAGAAAAAGGAAGAGATATCTGCCAGACCGAAAGAGGCTGGAGGGAGAGACGTACAATGGTAAAGAATGAGAAAGAGAGAGAGAGAGAGAGAGAGAGAGAGAGAGAGAGAGAGAGAGAGAGAGAGAGAGAGAGAGAGAGAGAGAGCGAGAGGAGCACGAGTGCCATAAAATACTACGCGAAAAGGTGGAAAAGCAAGAACGAGAGAGGGATAGAAAAAGCCCAGGGAAAAGTTAGAGGGCTAGAGAAAGAGGGAATTCGAGGGAAAATACATAAAAAATTTTTATGGTTAATCTTTTCAGTCAACGCGTCCATTATAATGGGTATTAAATTTTTTTCGGGCAATAAAATAAATTTAAAATCAGATTTTAAGGGGTGGACCCAGACAAATTTTACGCGAAATTTTACAAAAATTCGTTTAGCCATTTTTTTTGTAAGTAATGCAAGTAGAGAATTTTTGCTGAAAATATAATGTATCCATTAACAATATAAGTGCAAATTGGGTATAAAACTTTCAGTGTAGGAGTGCATTTTTGTAATTGTGAGCTTTGTTTAATTGTTATGTTGTAGAAAGGGTCAATTTTGAAACTGAATTTATCAATTTGCAGAAAAGTATTTAAATTCAATCTTCGTTTGAATTCACCCTTGCATTTGATTGAATGCAATAAAAGAAACATCCAATTAAGCGATTTAATGAATCGCTAGAATTGTATAAAAATGTATAGAACCTACGTGTACAATTCTATTGAACATTCAATAACATATTTTATCCACATGACTATGCAAAAGTCTTGAATAACCATTTTATTATTAATTACCCTTATATGGGAGATTAATAACCAATGAATAAAATAATATTTTTTCTTAAAAATGAACCTATAAACATTCATTTTGTAATATTAGTGTTTAAATAAATTTAAATCATTTGCAAAACTGAATATTATGTTTTTATAGGACTAAAGCTGTTTGCACATTCAAATTTTGTATCTGCTTAAATAATTTTTTGAGCACGCAAAGGAAAATTTGGTCATTCAAATTTTATATTTTGCTGAATGAAACTTTATCAATTAATTTATCAATTATATTTAGACATCCCTTATCAATTAAGGGATGTTTAATTATAAGCTTCATCATGACAATATAAGGATAACTTGAAAATATCTTCATAAGGTCCCAGATTCGGCTGAGTAGAACTATATCTCTTTTTTTGAGTCCTCCCAGTTTATACGTAATATAAAGAGCTTCCAAATAATTCAAAATGCGAAATTTCTAGTGAGATAGAATAAAGTAAAATCAAACTGTGCTTTTTTACCGAATATTTAATACGTAGTGAGATATTGTTTACCGCAAAGTGACAAAACTAGGTTATTCCGCCTGCGATAAAATGATACAGAGATATCGAGAAGAAGGAACAGCTAGCATAGAGGAAAAATTGACCTCGGTCTCCCCAATACAGCCGAAGAAGCTTTTTTGCGGAGTCGCGTGCAGCCAAACAAGCAATAAAAAAGCACAGGGCCGAGGAGTTGAATCTATCTCGCGAGAGAAAGCCGGAGAAATAAATGAAAGCCTCGGCGGCGACAGGCAAATTCGGCCATACACTGAGCTCTCGAAAATTCAGCCGGAAGAAGTAAGGCGCGCCGGAGATTTCCAACGAATCCGGCGATTGGCCGATAACTTGCCCCGTAGGTTAGAGAGGGAAGGGTGTGTAAGAAAGAGGAAGAGAGAGATAGAGAGAGAGAGAGCAGGCGAAGCGCACGTCTCTCTTTCCGCTTGATCCCGCATCCCTCCGCGCAGAGCAGCACGACGAACGAGGTCATCGGCAAAGTTTTCTGAATGGCCGACGCGCACGCGAAGGCAAGTTCCGCGGACGCGACGAATCTCAAGTAACCTGGAACCGGATCGCTTCCTCCTCCTCCTCCTTTTTCTTCGCTCCTTGCTCTTTAGCGACGCGCCACAGACTTTCTTTTTACTCCCCCGCTCCTTCCTCGGCCAGTATTTATCTCTTAGGCTTCTCCTCTCTGGAGGCCGTAGATATCTCCGGCTTCCCCTGCTAGTTCGCCTCATTTTTTTACTTCATCTTATTTTTTACGATGCTTTTGTCGATGCTATCGTCCGGCGGGATCTCCGGGAAAATTTTTAGGTGGATTTACTGCGTTACTTAGGGCTTGTCAATTAAAGAACTTTAGTCGCGGAGGAGAATAAGAGGGTGGAAAGAGAAAATGGCTCGGGTAGGTGAGAAGCGGCTAAAGTCGTCCGCTAGACTTGGAATTACCGGGCATTATCATCGAAATCGGATTTGAAATTGCGAGAAATTAATCGTCGGATTTCTCAAATCGCTTTCCCTGTGCAAAGGAATGAAATATGGGATTGCACGAAATTTTTCCAAACTTTGATTTCAAATGTTTCTGCTGAGATAAATTTATCCACTGCTTTCCACTGAAATATATCCACTGAAAATTGCGGAATTCTTGCAATGTTCAAAATTTCAAGTACTACTACAGAGTTTTTACATTTATGCTAAATAAATATAAGATTAAGTTTATGCTCTGCTTTAAAACGAAAATTTTAAATTCAGATATTTGTAATAAAACTGTTAATTAATTACTTTCTTTTACTTTAAACATTATCAATTTAGTAAAACTCAATTATATTGTACGTGGTAATACTGTTAATAATTAGAACTTCTAAATAAAGTGCAGCAAAATTTCCTTGACGTTCATTCGAGTAGAATAGACAAACAAAGGTTCTCTGTGCAGTGGAGCTCGATATAACAACTATAAGTGCATTATAATTAGATCTTTGATCTGTTGAATGAAAACAATCATCAGTATAGCCACGGAATATTAATAATATTAAATAGAGATGTAATTGCCTTAATAATTATAGGAATTATTATTTAGTTATTAATAATACCCAGAATGCAATTAGTAGCTAACATTAGAATATATATTAAATATATACAATATATATTCTACACGGAGAAAAATCGCTAGTGGAATGTACTTAAAAGGTATAAGCAAAAGATACTGATTCTGACTTAAGTAAAATTTACTTGATTTATTGAGTAAGCCACCGCACATGTGAGAGAGACAGAAAGAAAAATGGCGTTTTGAATTCAGTAAAATTTACTTATATAGCTGAGTAAAGTTTACTTACGTTGTTTGCTTAACTTTTTAAACAACTTTTACTTGCATTTAAGGTAAATTTTACTAGCGATTTTTCGCCGTGTATCTTTTATGACTTTTTTTACTTCTTGATTGAAAATTATTAATTTAGTTATGTTATTAAGCAAGTACAATTTATATTTTTGTAAAAAGTAACTTTAAACTTAAATCATTTAAAGAAATTTTCAAACGTCATTATTCCAGTTCAATTCATAACTAGTCGCGTTTGAATGCACACATCGAGTATGAAACGAAGTAAACCAATTCATTAAAAAGTAAATCGATATTCCAATAAAAGTTGGCTGCCGAACACTACTTCTGGAGCATTACTGAACAGGAAGAAAATGAACAAGCATTACGCGCTTTAGTAAAAAAATTAGTTGTGACTGATGATTCTGATTTTATATGAAAGCCGAGTTTAATAAGGTATTAAGTGAAGGGGTATTCCGTTGGGCAAAGCGATTTCTTTTTGACATGAATTCTTTTAAAAATTAAAGTTCTAATTTTGACTTAGATAGAGATGGTATTTCTTCTTATACGTAGTTTAAAAAAATTCAAATCCTTATCGAGTAATCATCACCGATACTGTTACGATAGAACGTGACATTTTTATTGAACATTTTAATTCCGCGTTGAATAAGAAATCAGGTAATAATGCAAATTAGAATACTTACTATTGTAACAATCTTTAAACTGAAAAAATGTGTTAATCCCATTTATATTTTAACTCTCTCTAACTTGTTCTTTCCTTCGTTATCCATCGTCTCGCCTTTTCTCATCACACTTTAAAATGGCTTCATTTCAGGAAACATTCTTTTATATCTACATTCTACTCTCATTAAAGATTCTTCTTTCAGGAAGTTTCATCTATGCAAAAGCTAATTCAATTACGTTGTTACTAAGGTATTTTATACGCATAAGTACTCTTATTTTTAAGAAAATTCCTTCGTGAATCCACTCACGCAGAGGCCATCGACATTAAACCCTTTACACCCTTTTTATGGTTATAGTAGACAATATTATTTATAATGAAAACGATTTTAGAGAGTTTATTGAAACTGAAAAAGCTTTTTGTGCAGGATAAAATATTTACTTTAATTATTGCAACAAGCTTTCTTCTACTTCATTCTGTTCTCTACCAGTTCGCTTATGGAATTCACCTTAAAACGCATCCGTTAATTTTAAATATTTTAAGTTAATTTGATGCGTCCTACATTATGTAAAATAACCGAGGTATTTATTCGATACTGTTTTCTAAATATCAAGGCTACGTTTCAAAATTACGTAAAGTAAACATAATAGATTTCGCTAGATTTTCGTAAAGTGTCAAGTGCTTTGTGTACGTCAAGTTATTGCGCACGTCGTTAGCTTTTTTTTGCTTTTACTAAAACCACGACGTGAAGCCTCATAAAGTAGGTGTCAAAATGTTTTGAGCGTAAGTAACACTCTACTCGTATAATAATAGACCTTAAACAAGTGAAGTCAGACAAAAAACTAAATAGATATGAGACTGGTAATTAATCTTAAATGCTTCGCCCATTAGCTCAACTTTCCCTGTCGTCACTCTTTTCTTTTATCCTTTCTTTTTTCTTTCTTTCTTTCACACGTACTTATGCTTTTAATGCCCAGATGTGTTGAAATTTTCGGTAAAGAACGTAAATGCCAAAAGTATCCTGTGAGTATAAAACAGATTCAAAGTGGGTGCAAAATAATTAATTAATTAATTAATTAATTTATGCGAAGTTTTTTGAAAAATGTATAAAAGATGAATGCTTTAGCGTTAAAAAGTAATTTTTAATAAATACAGATCGCAAATTCCAATCTTTTCAACTAAAATTTGAAGATGTTTGGTTACATCATTTATTTTACGTTGATGTACGAAAATAGTTTTTCATAGTATAACATGTAATTGCAATATCCAGCAAGTTTTTATTACAGATATTACTTTTACTACACATACATCACTTTCAAACAATCATTTTGTCCTCCGTACATAAAGCATAGATAAAGGAGGGAGAAGGTACGTAGCACGTTTGTATGCAGAACGCGTCCTTCCATGCTCAATAGAAAAACATACACTTGATGAGGGAAACATCTTGAGCGCAACCATTAGAACGGAAAAGTAATTCAAGGATAAGCTCCCAGCGAGCTTTCGAGGCATAGATAAAGGAGGAGATAAGAAGTAAAAGGACGAACGACTAAACGGCGAGGACGAGAATATGGAGCCCAATTCCGTTAGTGGTCGGCGGGGAGGGATAAAGAAAAGCGCGTCGTTGGTCAGATAGTTAGAAAAGTAATGACGTACGAGATGTAAGTGAGCGAGCCATACATTTCTCCGAGCAGAAAAAGGGAGTCACACCGACACACCGAGGAGAGGAGGAAGTTAAGACGGGAGCCGAGGCGTCAAATAAAAGACGAGGCGCTCGCGCTCACGACGTAAACGAGCTATCGAGCTCGGAGGGGCGGGGGGAGAGGGGCCGAGGTGGGGGTGGGAGAGAGAAAAGCTCGAGATTGCCGCAACGACGGGGCGGCCCTTCAGCGCGCCATTTCTATGGATCCGGGCGCGCGCGTCGCGCGGTCCCGGGACAATTCGACGACGCCGCTGACGGCGACGAGGATGGCGTCTCAGCGGCAGCGGCAGCAGCTCTGCGGCCGTAGGAGAGACGGAAGGCTGCTGGAGCCAGCAGAAAGAGGGGGTGCGGCAATAATCGTTAAAGCTCTACGTGGCACTCCGCGAGAATTGGAAGACCTCTTCGTCTTTCTAGGCCCTTCTCCTTCTCCCACCCCCACCCCCTTTACCCCCTCGGCCCCTCGTCTCTTATCGCTTTTATCTCTCGCATACATCCTTTCTCTTTTTCTCTCCTTTCTATTACTGGTCGATTCTTCTCTTCCTCTTCTTCTTGTGTTTATATCTTTGGCTTCTAGATCTTTTCGTCTTAATTTTATGTATGGCTGGAAGGGCGGATTGGTGCTAAAAATCGCTTGTCGATTGATGAACTGCGAAACGGCTTCGTCTTTTAGCAAACCGATTATGCCTTGATTTTTCGACGAATAACAAGTATGTACTTAAAAAAGCTAGAAATTATTAAATTAGTATTGGGAGATCGACCATGAAATTAGATTTATATTTTTTATATAATTTTTAAAAAATCGGTTTTTGAAATTCTATTGAAAAAATTATGTATTTTATTTATATTATTTACCACTATTAAAAAGTTTTTTAGATTTGTTATTATTGCAGAGATGAAGTAGAACATTTTTAGTTTAAAGTTTACATAACAATAAACTAAAAGTTCATTTTTGTATCACTATAGATTTGTATCTCTAGTTAGATGAATATTGCAGATAATTGACAATTTACTATCGGTTAATTTTGAATTATTGATGCTATCAAACGAGATATATAATATTTACTCATGTATGGTATTCAATGCAAAATGTTTGTAAAATTACTGCAGTTATTGCTGTTCATTTTATTTACCTTTTATCGCAAGTTTATATAGCTGCCCATTTTACAAGCCACAGATTCTAATTAAAAATCTTTCACTTCCATACAATGAATATATTAATCATTCTGAGTTATATCGAGAAAAATTATCAAATTAAACCCCTACTCTCGTCATGCTCGTTTCATCTCTTCTATCACCTATTTCACTCTCTTTCAGTCCCATTCCGCTCTTTTTTCCACTCGTCTAATCTCCTCCTTTCTTCTCTAAAACATAGGTTCCACCTTTATCTTCTCCTCCCTGCTTCTATCATTCGCCGTAATCTCTCTATCTTTCTTTCTCCCGGCCATTCCTGCCGTCTCCTCGCCTCTATCATTTCCATCTTTCTCTTACCTACATTTCTCGCCGGTCATAGAAGTTTTAGCAAGCGATCGAGCTCCGAAGCCGAGAGATAGCAGATTTAGTCAGCCAGGTTTTATATGGAAGGCGAACGTGCTGTAAAACGGCAATCGAGGCCTAGAAGCTCGCATTCGCACCTACCTCCGACCGATTTTAACGCTCTCCTCCAACAGGTTCGCGTTACTGAGTTCTCTCTGCTGGTTCCGCGTCGTCGTCGTCGTCGTCGTTGCACTCGTTTATAAGTGCAGCTCTCTACGTACGAACCGCATCGCGCTTTCACAGAGCAACGGCGAGATGGAGGATGCGATGCGGGAGTGCTCGCAGGTTTGAATGGGGAGGGAAAATTGTTGCTTCAGTGCTGCTTTACGAGATTTTCATTCGTCGCAAAGTCGCGGGACTGACGCCCGTCGGCAGAGAGGTGACGCGAAAAAAGAAGTAGGATGCTGCCAGTTCTCCGAAGACGGAGTGTAACGCGAACGAGCGGATTTAGCAGTTTGTTTAATTTCGGAAAAAGCTTTATTAAACAATCACTGTCGGATTATGAATTTAAACATTTTTTTACTTGCTTCGTAATTTTTAAAGAATTATGAGACAGCTCGTATTAGTTCGCAATAGTGTTTTTCGAATTATTACATTCGAACAATTAAACGTGAACTACTGTTTGAAAAAGAAAGTTAGTTTTTAAATTTGAATTTTTAAAGTAACGGCACTCAAAATGCTAGGTAAGAGTCTACTAATATGAATGTTTAAGGATTTCTTAAGTAATCACTAGTACGTAAACATTTGGTAAGTAGTCAACTTGAAAGAAGGACTGCTCACTTCCGTTTGCAGACAGAGTTTGCCAAGATGCTACGAAGATATATTAGAGTAATAGTTCCAACTTTTTAAGTATACTCTTGATAATAAAGTACCATTATATAAACAGTATTATTTATTGAACATATTGCTCCACCGACCCGTACGATTTCTTTTAAATATAATGACTGAACTTTTCAGTACTGAAAAATAATGATCACCGACATTTATCAAGGCCTTAGAACTGTTTTTTATTCTTCAGAAAAACATGTTCACTAATATCAAACTGACTTCTTTTTAAATTCGTATGCGTAACCTCCCTGCAAACGAACAAGTTCGAGCTTAACTGCCCAAGTGACGTCATGCACTTATTCATGAGCAACATACTGCTCAGTAAAGGTTTGAAAGTTCCGCTCGATAATGTCAATCGAAAGTTTCGATGCGAGCAATTAAAGCATCTCCCGCTGGATAAACGTCGGATCAATTTTTTTTCCGCGTTCAAATGCGCGAGCGCGATTTTCGTTCTTCGAAAGTTACCACGCGCAACTAAGTATCCGTTAAATAAGGATAGTAGGGGAAACACGTTAACTGAGTCCTCTTGGGTTGCTGAGAACAAAAGGCAAGCATTAAAGTCAAACTTAGTTTGTAGTTGGGATTACTATCAGCCACTCGCGTACTTCCCACTAAACAGTAATTAACAAAACTGTTAAAGTAATCGTATGCACGTATTTTTTAACGAGCTGCGAGAGAATTTCATCAACCGATATCCGTGAACTCCGGTCTATTCAAAATTCCATGAAGTTACTAATATTACAGATAATACGATGATCGGGTAAAGTGTAGTACGAAAAAAATTAGAGAGGAACTGATGCTCCAGGAAATGATAAATGGAAACAATGGCTCTAAACGATGACGGTTCCATTAAACTGGACGGTAATTTTATTTTATTTATTTATTTCAACCAGTTAATTACGTTTAGTTATTAAAATATTATTAAATACTCTTGATAGTCTTGATAGTCTTGATACTCTTTAAAATCGATTTTCCGGGAAAAATAAAGTTTTACATTTATTTCATTATAATTCACGGAATCAGTGTAGAAAAAATAGAACGAAGTTCAAACGCATAAAAGATCAAAGGATAACTTTTTTCAAACTGGTAATAGAATTTAGATTTTGCAGTAAAGCCGTTACTTTATAGGTGATAAAAAATATGTTCCCTTTCCTTTCTACTTTATTTTACATAATATTGTAATTTTAAACCGAACTCTCGAAAATGAAATCCAAGTCGTAGCTACGAAGTACTTAAAGTCTCCTTAAATTAATGGAATTCGTAGGATCGTAATTAAAAATCATTAAACTCGATGCAAAATTATGCACAAAAAACGTAATTAATCAGTTGGAATGTTGGCAACACATCCTTCACCGATGAATTATGTGGTTAATTATAACGAGGATAAAATTACAAAAGAAATTTGAATTACAAAACGAGCTGCTCCCACCATCCTCCCCCCTCCCCGACACTCGAGAAGAGGAGTGGCGCTTAACGGGACTTTCAGCCCGCGACGCACAGTGAATTTTAAACGATCGTAAGCAATAAAACAGTAAAAGCCTTGTCGGGATCGATCCGCGGGATAATAATTCCCGTCTATGGCCCCTAATAAAATATTAGCACAGCCCCGAAGACATCGACGCGATATTTCAGAAAGGCCGGTCATACGCTCCATACCGATGATAAAAGCAAGACGTAGAAGCATACGTTCGTTTCCTTTTCGCACTGCTTCGCGCGCGCTAAAAAAGCCAGCGCTCCATTATTCCCGAACAATAACCATTACCTTCGCTCCTCGCTGCTGCCGCCGCTCCCTCCCCCCATTCTCTCTCTTCGCCTTTAACTTTCCCCCTCCCCGGCGTCCTTCCTTCCTCTTTCTCCTTCTGTTTCGAGACGTCGTTTTTCATTTTTTACTTTCTTAAATTTCGCTAATACGTGTCTTTTGCGAGCTGAGTATCAATCATCTTAAAAGTCCGCTGGCTTTTCAGCGTTAAATTTGCGAAATTAATTTATGTTTTAGTCCCCTTCGCTTTTTGCTGTACAGTGTCAGAACAAGAGCCGGATTATTTTATTTATAATTGAAGTAACTTCATTGGAAAGTGGATTTTTTTACATTCATGGCAATATCAATTAAACGAGTACAAATATTTTCTAAAATATTTTGGCGAATAAAGGAGAAATTAAAAGAATTTTTAATTTCGAAATTTCTTTTAATTTTTGTGCGTTTATTTAAAAATTCAGTCCTAGTGATATTTTTATTTAGATATAGCAAATTAGAAATAATTTTATTAATAATTAATCGTTTAACGCCAATTGATGTTGAACGATATAGAAACTCGATCAATTTAATTGTGAGTTTCTGACGGAAAGATGTTTGACAAATATTATTTTGACTGCTTAAAAATGAAATAAAAGTAGAACATCATTTATTATGTGATGCTCATTAATTATCACCAATGTGCAGCATGAATTTTTCATTCACAGAAATTTTTTAAGATTTTTCAAACATCAATTGATAATATTTAAATAAGTGTTACATAAAGACAGTACATTACGTTTGATACTAAAATTTAAAATCGATATGCAGTACTTTTTATAATGTAAGCTATCTATGCACTTTGAAATACGCTCATTTAAATATTTATAAATACTTAGAAGCATTTCTTATATTCCTACTCGATAACGCGCATACGGCAACTTTAAGTAAATATCGACTGAGTGGGAATTTGCATTAACCCTTTGAGGATAGTCAAGCAGGTACGTTGTCTAACAAGAAGTAAGCTCCTTACTTTTTTAAAAGAACTAAAATATACACAAGAAATACGGCGCAGATAAAAAAGCAGATTATAATAGCTAAAGCAAATATCTTATATCGCAGACGAAACAAAAATATTTCAATTTTAAAATAAGTGCACGCGCGACAAAAGAAAACTGCTTATAGTCCGTTACAAAGAGCAGTGAAAATTCCACGGGATCGATCAACCTAATGGTTTTGATTTCAAAGTCTCGCTCTCAAGAAAAAGATCAAAAACGCGGATGGGCGGCGGAAAGTAAATGAAAAAGAAGACATAAAGAGCGAGCATCAAATGCCCGAGACGTAGTTTAAGCCTCTCTTCTCTCCACAAGAGACTGCACGCCGCTCCACACACACGCACGCGCGCGCGCGCGAAGGAGAAAGTCGCGTGCGTTTATTCCCCCCCCCTGCCTACAGTTCCTCCACCTCTACATTTTATCTGACGTCCTTAACTCTCCTTTCTCGCTCACTTCTTTTTCCGCCGGCTGCAGCGCGCTCGCATCCTTTCCAGCCACTACTCTTGACGCTGCGCCCCTTACGTACGCCGCATCCCGTCGTCGTCGCCGACGTCTTTACCCGCGATATCGTCGCACTTCGCGCTTTGTCACTGCGCGGGGCCGCCGTCGTCGCCTTCCTCTGCAGCCGCGCTTTAAAAGCGTGCGTTTCTCTTCACTCTGTCGTACGCTCGACCTTTTACATCTTTCGTAATTGGCTGCACCATCGTCCCATTACCGCGTTGCAGAACACAGAGGAAGTCGGCGCGGGGGGAAAGGAGAGAGGGGACGAGCGAGGACGGGACGAGGTGGAAAAGGGAGAGAATAGCGGGTAGACGCGCGACAAAAAAAGATAAGAGATGAAAAGGCTCGCGAAAAGGATCACAAGGCGCTAAGAAAGTTCGAAATTTTAGATTGAAATTGTTTACTTCGAGGTTCGGAAATACCTTTTTAATCGTGTGGAAATTGTGAGAAACGTGCCAAGAAAATGTATTATTAGATTATGATCTCGGATTTGGTAAAAATATTTTTCTAAATAACCTGAAGCTTAATTAATGTGTTAATTAAGAAACTATATCGAATGAAGGTATGGTTTATACTCTTGACCCAAAAGTTCTGATATTTCGAGCTTCCCCAAATGTAGTTTCTAACTAATTTTGAATATAATTATTACATCCTAATTAAAAATTAAACCGAACATGATTATCAAGTTAACATTTTATTTATAGAGCATATCGATTGAATAAGTTTGAAAAGACGATTACCCGACAAACTTTTAGCAAAAAGCTTTAATAAATATTTTACACTATTTTTTATTTCTTATTTCAATCTGAAAAAGCGTTTCCCATCATCTTATAAAATAAACTAAAGTATGAAACGTATCAGCCATTAGTATGAAAAGGGAAACATTCGAAATGTCATTAACAGACGCTACTATCCCTATATCAGTGTCTATTAAGCCGGGAAAATGGTCTAAGACAGTGTCAGGATTCGGAAAGAGCCGGGGTTCGTCGTGAATAGTGTTGTCATGGCGACGGGAGCGTCCGCTGATGGCGAGGGCCGACGTGTGTAAAAGCAACGTAAGATGTAAGTGTGCCAGTGAACAAGCAGGAAGCGCCGGCACTCACGATAGAAGGACATTGCGATGGATTTTTCCACAAGTTTCAAAGTTTTTCTGCACAATGGCCTCCTCTCAGACTTAATTGTCTGCTCCGCCGATAAAAACTGGGGAATTGGCACTGCGCTTCTTGTTATTATTGACGCTTTCAATGCTGGCACGGGATCTAAATCCGGTGTTTGAACTGCCATGTTTACACTTACTTGTGTACAAATAAAAATAATGTACTTTTAGGAAGGAAAGTTTGCATGTAACTTTATTATTATTCATTTTTATTACATAAAACGTTGTAAAGTTTGCGTGACACTTGAAGTGACACGGAAGTACCTTCGTAAATTATTATAAAATATAGCTGTTAGTAAACTGTTTAAAATTCTTGTAGAATTTGTAAAGAACTTTTCATTGGCAGGTCTGTCGTAAAAAAGCAATTTCAAAATTTAAAGAATCTCTTAATTGGAAGAACTATCGTAAAATTGTAATTTTCAAAAATATAAAAGTATTTAGATCAAAAAGATTTAGAAGGCTGTAAAAGAGTTACTGCGAAATTCGCCTAGTATTGGCGAGATTGCATTTAAAAAGCTATATTGAAGTTGAAACGGTGATCAAAATTTTGTAAAAAAAATTTATAGAAATTTCTAGAAAAAAACCACTAAATATTTGTCGCCTTCTGCGAGAACAGATTTGACACTGAATAATTAAATTCAATTGATTTCGTGTAAGGAAATGAAAATGATAAATACAGCTATCAGCGTCAATTTCTTTCTCCATCACGTAGGTTTTATACGCCACATTTACGATACAGCAAGGTATATACGCAATTTATGAAAATAGAATGTTTGAGTGCAGTTCACCTTTCACGATATAGGAAATCAAAAGACTCAGACTGGAAGGTCGGAGAGAAGAAAGGTAGAGGAAAAAATGTGGGAGCATCGGGGCAAGATTGTAGCATTAAGGAACAGCGTAGATAAGAGTGGGAAGGGTGGTTACAAGTGAATGATAATAGATAAACTGAATAGGGTGGGTGTATATAAATTGGTTGTTGAAATAGATTAGAAGATAGCGAGATGCTTATCTTTATCGCTGCGGGTCTATCGCCTACCCGGAAACAAATAGCCCGGTGTACCAAATATCATTATTCACCGGGATCGTAGAATAAAAAAATGTATTTTAAAGGGGTTGTAAAACAGTATTAGTAGTAAAAATTGAGTTTAATAAGAGAGAAATGGCGGAGTAAAATTGAAATCAAAAGTTTCCTTATGCAAGGGAAAAACTAAATGTTAAACATTTTAGTATTCAAATTATTCAAAGTTTGAAATAAATATTTTGAGGGGCATAAATTCAAAGTTGAAACTAAAACTTTCTTCGCTAAAATTTTTGCGAAATCCCAATAAAAAGAGATTGAAAGAGTAACTTTCGGAACTGGAAATTCGAGCTTTTTAAAAATGTTTCGCCCTAAACATTTAAAAATTTTTATTTAAATGTCAGGATGAAGGCATTATTATAGGACGCTTTTTCTCAAACTCCTCAATAATTCCTAATACACTTTCTGAGAATTGTTTCTTATTTACGAACCGTGCACAGAAGCCGCCAGGAAAACAGTCAAGTGCGCGAGCGCGAATACGCGCCTGAAAGTTCACGTACACCGCCCCGCAAAAAAAAAAAAAACTGGCTCTTCCGGAACGATTCCGGCGGCGGAAGGGAGGAGCGTCGCAGCCGCGAGAGAAAGTCGGCGAGCAAAGTCCCACTTTACAATAAATAAGGCAGCCGAGAATCGCGAAGATATGAAGATTTCGATAACGCTCGAGCAGACTTGGATAGATTGCGCGGAGCGTAGTTACAAGAAAATATGCAAGAAGCGCGCGGAAACGGCGCGCAAAGCCCGTTGAGAGAAAAGACAAATGTGTAAGGGAATGAGGTAAGAAGCTTTCGAAAGAACGCGGAAAATGAGAATGAATGCCAAAGAGCGCAAAAAAATGGCGAAACAAAGGAAGATGAAAGGAAATGCGATAAGACATTCGCGTCTACTTTCTCTCTCCATTTCTGGGGATCCCACCTTTTCGTGTTCTCGCTTCCTCGAATGCTTTTTCTCACGCCTCAAGAATTATAGAAATGACCGACATTCCGCCGAGGATAAAAGGTCATTCCCAGAAGTTCTGTTAGTGACTTGGATTGCCATATTTTTCTTAATGCGATCACTTTATTATGTCGATATTTTATTCTTTTCTTTTAATCGAAATTTACGAAAGTTAATTATTTATTTGTTAGGCTGGTAGGATGAAAATGCTGTTCAATACTGCAGCCTTAAATTTCAAATTTGTATTTTCAATCGGTGAATTTAATTTCTAACAAATGAATTCAATAATTGATTGTACACTTTTTTAGCTGAATGAGATTTGATTTTGACAGAATGAAATTTCTACGGACTTGGAATTAAAGGCTTAAAATTTTTTTAAATTGCACAAATTTCAATGTTAATCGACCTAAAAGCCCTCGACGCTAAAAGAGTTTCTATGTCCGATACTAGAATCGATTATTGACGTTCAGCATTTTATTTAAATGTACTTTGCAAAGTGCTTCATTTACGAAAAGAAAAAATTAAATGCAAACTATCTGTTAATGATTTGAATACGGAATAACGAAATCTATTTCTGAAAATAAGAAAAAAATAAAAATCTGGAGTTCTTTATAAATTTCAATTCTTTTTAATTATTTTTAAACAGTTTATCTACTACGCCAGCTTTAATTGGCAAATGATGATTCTATCATAAGCCATATATTATTGCAAATTAATTGGAGCTAACGTCCATTAAAATAGTTGAACATGCATGTCTATCTTTATGCTGATCCATCATATTTCTTAACAAACTGTCAATCAACTCTTCAGTAAAAACAGTTGTAAACTGAAACGGACATGAAAGAGAAATCAAGCATTATTTTAAAACATTTTCAAAATAAAACTAAAAAAATCGTTTAAATTAAATAGAAGTGGGAAAAAATTCGAGAATTAGGTAAAAAATGAAAATTTGAATGTACTTTGACCCCAACATTTTTTGGAGCTCTAGATGAAAACAAAAAGCAAGTTTCATAATTCATGACATTAAGATAGATGTTTTATGCAGGGACGAACCCGTGGGCATTTAAGATGTCAGTGCATAAATTCCAAGATTTTGACTGCACTTATTCTTTAAAAAAGACTATAAATATTTTCATTGTATAAATTCCAAAAGGGGGTTTTTTACTTTTCTGCACACATAAATAAAAGCAGCGCCGAAAGCAAAATTGAAACGAAATAAAAAATAGAAATTTTTGGAAGCACATGAAATATAAAATCCGCCCGCGAGAGGCTAAGTTCGAAGTTCTTGAAAGCGCAGGAGACAAACGTCAGCCTGTAGAATTTATATAAAATGAGGCGCTCCTCAATTTTTTTAACCCCTCCTTCAATCTCCCACTCCGTCCCATCTTTCAGGCCGCAGCGTCAGTTCATCCATCACACTCGTGAGCAACAACTGAGCAAAATTCCGGAGTACACTTGATAGAGAGACAGAACAAATTTCCTTTGAAAAAAAAGTCTAAAAATATTCGCGGCCTATCCGAAAAATTTCCTCCCTCCTGGTACGAGCAGTACGCGAGCCGGGGCAGAATTAAGGAAAAGGCAGAGGAAGCACCGCCGGGAGGAAAGTTTAGCCTCGTCGTCGACGTCGCCGCTGCGTCGGGGAACAGGAGGAGGAAGGAAGGAAGGCGCGTTGGTGGTTCGTCGGAAAGGGAGCGGAAAAGTAAGTGAGCGCGAGGTGGGAAAAAAGGGTGTATAAGAGTTCGAGGAGGCGAAAGTAGAGGAGAGCCAGGAATAAAGGCGATGGGTGAGAGGTTAAGTGGCCTGCCGCCGCCGCCCCTGGATTTTCCTTCAGTTTCAAGGAAGCTTTTAATTTTTCGTATTTAAGCGTTTGTTTTACTGGCTCCCGAAGTAATGCCGCTGAATTTACAAGCTTTTTGATAGCCGCTAAAAGTAAAAGAAACGTTATCTTGGAGTTTCATAACCGAAATAAGGCTATTTGTTTTAAAAATTATTTGCGTTTACAGGAAATAAAATCTTCAATTTATTTATATACTTGTCGACTAAATATTATTTTCAAATTTATGTTTCAAAGGAATCCGTATTTAATTATATATTGCATTTCATTTTTGGTGAATATTAAACTGATTCGAAATCGGATATGTTATTGCATTGTTCGTGATAATGCAACGAGTAATGTACTAATAATTTTAATACAATGCAGTCAAATTATTTAAAGGTTAAAAGTTTAAAACGAAAAAATGCAGAAATTTAACCTCAACCCCCCAACTATTCTTAGTATAAAGCATCTTTTATATAAATAATCTTTAGCATGCTTGAGCATAAAATTTCTCTCCAAGTTTTCCAGGTCCATGAAGCAGCAGCCTGGGCTCTCGGCGTTCATCCGAAATCTCCCCGCAGAAAAATTCCTGTGAAAAAAGGAGGAAATAAAAAGTGCGAGGCCACCGTCTACCGGGAGGAAACAGGCGAGCTAGGAAGTGGAAGGCGACGGGCAAGGTTAAGGAGGAAGCCCCGGGAAAACGCTTCGGATGTCTCAGGCAGTAATCCGGATAAGCCTCGCTGCGAGGAGGAGGCAGGCTGTTCTTCTGCAGGTTGCCGGCGAAATCGACAGCCCGGAACGCTAAAGTCCCTAAGACGTCACGGACTGCCGTGTCGGGAGAGTGAAGGAGGCCCTTCGAGGAGATAAGAGACAGAGAGAGAGAGAGAGAGAGAGAGAAAGAAAGATGGTGTCGAAAAGGATTAAGTACGCGCGGGCGCACCTCTCGCGGCGGAGGCACATCGCGATCCTCGCGACGCCGAATTGGAGGCGCACCCTGAGGGTCGACTTCAACTGCCTGGTAAGCGATGCGGAATGGGCGAAAATTTTAGCCTTTTCTCTCACGGCCGCTGCTTTCTCGCGAGTCCGCTCCGGCTGAAATCGGTAGCTGCTTGAATTTATATCAAGCCTGATGCAGCGCTTTCCTCCGACCGGGCCGGATAAGCTTGTACCTCTCTCTTCTTTAGCAAGGGCGAGATCTTTCGGTGGTTGCGCTCTGACGCTACTGAACATTGAGGTTAATGACAGTTACTTATAATGATGCTGGTGGAATTATGTTTAGAATAAATTGTACAATCGGCGAGTGGATTTTAAAGAACTTGAATTTTTCGTCGAAAATTCAGTGCCTCCGCGAGGGAAACAATATTTAAGGTTTGCGAGTGTAAAGAAAATGTTTGACGAAAGAATTGATTAGCAGTTTGCAGAACAATATGTAGTAAAGGTGAATTGGGATTAGTAATTTAATTAGATTAATTAGCATACAGTAGAGCAATATGTAGCGGAGCTGAACTAGAAATTCTGAATGTGTAATGGATTGCGGGATAAAAAAAATGAAATCAATTACAGTGTTACGCCATTTACTCGGTCGCGACAATTCCCGGTAATACTGCAGGGTGACGCATAGTTGTACAGGTTTTAGATGGAGTTAATAATAACGTTAATTTCGAGGCATGCATCAATGCACTGATTTGCTGGTTCAGTAATATCAGTTTAACTCGAAATTGGTGCAATCGATGTAAGAGCACTCACATTAATTAAAAATTAACCTAGCAAATGAAAATTCACACATACGGTCAGCATAATTTAAAAATTTACACCCTGGTAGAATTTTTAATCTACAAAATGGCCATAAAACATGGCCAGTTTTCCGGTCATAATGAAACGTTTTTTGA
>JAWWEM010015974.1:0-22447 GCA_035582935.1 Ormyrus thymus | reverse complement strand
TTTAAGATATTATTTTATTTCTGTTACCTTTGATACATATAAGGAATATCATGACATAAATTGTATAATGATTCATATAATGAAAATATAAAACAAATGCGTTTTTTTAAAAAATTGGCAATATATGCTAAGTATACTGGATGCAGCGCATTTGCAGAAATATCAGTGATATATTGGGCACGTTATGAGCAAAATACTAATAATGCATTAATAATAAAAATCTTAAACGCATAAAAGAATATATTACCAATTGTTTCTATTTTTACGGTGGTATTTACAACTGCAAAAGATCAAAATGACTATAGAACAGAGTAGCGAAATTTTCATGAAAAAGAAGTAAAACCGTCGGAATAGCAGGAAAAAAATGCATACACGAAAGCAACCACGTCGGAAGTTACGCAAAAGTTGATACGCCAGCTTAATCTCGTTGAGCAAGAAGGCGTCTGCAGTGTAAGCCGCTGTATATAGATAAATACATAAATACATGCATAACAAGATCTATCAATCGACACGATCGGCGGACGTCTTGTCTTCGGAAAGTACAGACAAGGCAGATGATCACCAAGAGCAGCCGTTCACAACACCAAGTAACAAGGTTATCGGATCGATTAAAGCCATCAGTTGGGCGAGACGAAAGGGAGGAACGAGTGTTAATGCCACCACTTGGACGTAGGAGGAGGAGAGAGATTTTCTGACCCGGCAGAGAGCCGAAGAGCTTTAACGCAGTCGCCTCGCTTCAGAACGCCGACGACTTGAAAAGTCGATGCCGATCGTCGCCTTTTACCTCCGCGACAAACTTGAAGACTTGGAGCCCCGTGTCGAGGTCATGAGCCGCCAGGCTCTTCACTGACCAAGCAATCGCCATTCAGCAGCGAACTTCGAAAAGCACAGCGCGCCACCACGACACAAGCACAGGCAAAGTTGCACGTTCGCTAAAGGAATTGGGCAGGAAAAGAGCCATGACGGGAACAAGCTGCATAGAGAAAGAGACCTGCACGAAGAAGAAGATGTCGAGGATCCCCGGCAACTCGCCGCGAGCACCGCTCAACTGCAGCAAACAGCTGCTCCTGAGGAACTGGACGATCTACCTGCTGAGCTCGCTGGCCATGTTCAGCATGGGCCTGTTCGTCCTGTCCTGGCTGACCGACTTCTTCTCCGACGCCATAATTTCAAATTTGCAGCTGCGCAACGGCACTCTCAGTTTCGCCTGGTGGCAGAGGCCGGTGGTGCGCGCCGTCTATCGCATCCGCGTCTTCAACTACACGAACGTCGAGGACTTCGAGGAGGGCAAAGCCGACAAGCTGCGCGTCCAGGAAACCGGACCCTACATTTACAGAGAGACCTTGACCAGGGTAAATCCGGAGATAGGCGAGAACGGCACCGTCACTTATCAGGAGATGCGCACCTATCAGTGGGAGGGTGGCAGCCCCGACGACGAGCTGCTTACTGTTCCCAACGTGCCTCTCTTCACCGCCATGGCCTACTCCAGGGATCTGGGCTTTTTAGCGCAAGTTTCATTGACGGCGGTGCTGTCGACGATTCGGGCCAAACCCTTTATCAAAGTTCCTGCTGGGGACTTTCTCTGGGGCTACGACGACGAGCTTTTCCGCATTGCCAAGCCCGTCATGGCCTGGCAACAGAACATACCCTACGACAAGTTCGGTATACTTGCTTTTGTAAGTACAGTAGCCTTAAGCAAATATAATATTTATTGGTTAAGACATTCTTTCTTCTTCTTCTGCTTCTGTACTCGTTTTAATTTTTCTTTTTTCGACAGAAGCACTTTTTTTAAATAAAGACAGAAAAGAATTTGTGACCAATTTGTGAATGAAAAGAAAATTTACAGTATTATTATCCCAAAAACCTCTAAAAAGCTTCATTTTATAAATCTTGTTATAATTTTTAATTTGAATCGACAAGTTCAAGAAATTGAAAGTTAAGAAAAAATCGAAAGGAATAAATCCTCACTTGTCCAGCACTTCTTTCATTTTTAGTTAGAAATTCCCAACTTTTTTTTAATTATTCTTTCTTCAAATATTTTTTAGCTTAACTAGTATCAAATCATATTGTTAATTCAATTTTTAATTATTTATTCAAATTTTAATAAATAAAAAAGACTCGCAAGATATATTTTGATTGGAAATTTTGATCGGAAATGTTCTTTATCCCCTATAAGTTCCGAAGAAGAAAAATTCGCTTCAAAAAGTTTGACTTAAAAAAATGTTTGTCTTTTTTTGCGTCTCCTGTAAATTTAAACGGTTTTCGTTCATGTATGTATAGGTACAGTTTTAACAATTTAGAAAATTGAAAGTTTATTAATCGTTTATGATATTTTACATAATTTAGTAAGCCGCGTTTTTAGTATTTTAATACTGATTTTAAAAATGAAAATGTCCATTTACTATCTAAAAACAGAAGCTGTAATATTTATAAATCTTTAGCAATATTGCCCAATAATTTATTACCTTAATAAATATGTGGACCTATTTATTAATAAATAAAAAATGTTCATTTGTTTTTAATAAAATATATTTCTTACATATATTCATGTTTCGTCACTTCACGGAAAAAATCTTTTTTGATTATTGTAAAGACAATAATTATTTTCGTCCAGACAAATAACTAATGATTAAGTTTCTACAAGATAAAGTTTATAATTATATACTGTTCTGAAAATTGTTTAATTTCCTGGCCGTTAATTGTTGCTTTTTTCTTGTATTTATTGCTAGCTTATCATCTATTAAAAAAGAAATTTAGAAAATAGTTCTTTTTTGTAAAAGTTACTTTGATTTGTATTTAGAAAGATAAAATTTCATACCGACTGATAGTACAGTGATTGTAAGAATTTAAACTAAAATCGTGTTCTTCGCGTATATTCTTATGTATAATATGCTTTTATAAAAGACAATAAAAAATTACTAATAGATGAGAATGTCCATATATGAAGAGAGCTGCCCTCGGAACTACCCATCCGTCTCCGATGCTTTTGATCTCTTGAAAATCAAAATAATATTCTCGGTCTATAAGTCGATTTTTCTCATTTTCCTAACGATGTAATCAGTTTTAGTAGAAAATAAGGCTGGAGTTTGCGCTTCGTTGGCGCTTTTTGGGTGACTAATGTGAGCTGACAGAGTAGTATCCCGCGTAAAAAAAATTAAGTTTTTGACAAATTTCAAAAAACTTTATGTTTAGCTTAAAAAACTTATAAACTTTAAAAAAAAGTTCATTTTTCAAGCGTTAACAGTTAGAGGGCTGCAAGAAAATGCACACTTGCAACTAAAAAATCTAAAATATTACTTTCAATAGGTAAAAGTTAAAAATTAAAAATGGAATTATAAAAACTCAAATCATACATTTTATTTCTGAAATTCACAAGAAGCTTGATTAAGTTTCAAATATTTTTCTAACTTGAAAATTTTAGAACGAAACGCTAGAACGAAATTTTTGATTTCAAAACTTAAGATGACATTTTGGCCGAAAAAATTTCTTCCGTATTTGAAATTAATTTTAATTCCATAAATAACATTTTTTTAGAAAACTAATTACAGCATTACGATAGGCGAGAAAAAAATGTATCGGTTTATGTGCAGAAAATATTTGTTTAACCTCTAAGCCTGAACCTCTATAAATCCTGAAAAATTAACGCATCGAGTAAGACGGTCCGTCAGCGTCAATTCAGAATTCAAAATGAAAATGTACATTAAACCTCCAACCGGAGCCTCGCACTCAGAGAGAGAGAGAGAGAGAGAGAGAGAGAGGGAGGGTCATATCTCTTTCTCCGCATTACGGAAGAGCTATCAAGTATTTTTTAAGCTGACGAAACTCGTCATAAACACCGAATCCGAATTATACCGACTCTTCGTGGAGCGGGTTTCTCCGACTGTTGTTTGGCCAGCAGGTTTTCCCCGATCCAAATGTGTATCCACCTCGGGATTTGCCGGATGTTTTGGGAAAATAAGGAATATTATGTCAAAGATAGAAGATGTAAAACACGGGGAATAAGAGATTAAAATGCGTAAATATAAATAAAATAAAATAAAATAAAATTGCTTTTGAGTGCAGGAAAACATAATGTAGGTTTGAAAAATCAATAAGAAATATTTACTTTTCTTTATTAGGGTATTTTGTGTCCGATAATATAGCGTCACAGCGGTGCCACGACTAAAAAATTTAAGAAATAAAGTAAAAGATAAGATTTATTTTAATAAACGACTCCTTTAATGTGGAAAAAATAATAGAACGCCTTAATGTTTTTGCGCAGAAAGCTGGTCTCTCCAAGGATAGACTAACCATCAATACTGGCACTGAGGATCTCAAGAAACTTGGCGACACTGTTAAATTGAACGGAAAAGAAAGTCGCAATATTTGGCAAGACGAAACCTGTGATAAAATTGAAGGCTCCGACGGCAGTATGTTTCCTCCGCAGCTGATTCGGGACCACAATTACACTCTCAAAGTTTACGCAAAAGAAATGTGCCGATCGATTCCCCTACAGTATTACGAAGAAGGCGAGGCAAAGGGGATACCTACTTATCGGTGAGAATACGAGCACGATCAAATGATTTGGCTAATAAAACAGTTTGTCTAATGAGATTTACCATTTTTCTTCCCAGCTACAAGCTCAAAGAAGACGCTTTCGTCACAAGCTCGACTCACAACTCGTGCTTTTGTCAAAAGGGCACAGATAACTTTGGAAATCTGACCTCGAAGTGTGCCCCCAAAGGGATCTTCAACTCCTCGGCGTGCAATTTCGGAGCCCCGATGCTCTCCTCCCTTCCGCACTTCTACCAAGCGGAGCCGTCTCTCCTGGAATACGTCGACGGCATGGAGCCGAAGCAGGAGCTTCACGAGACCTACATCGACTTGCATCCCGTAGGTGGAAAGCCGTGTCCGGCGTAAGTCCAGAAAAGGTAGCGCCTCAGCTAACACGTAATCAATCGTTTCAGCGGCTGGGCGTACCGATAGGCGGCTGGTCCCGCGTGCAGATAAACATGGAGGCGCGCAAGGCCGACGCAGTGCCGTTCATGGGTCGCGTAAGCGACGGCTCCATCCTGCCGATCCTCTGGGTCGAGGTGGGCATCGACGAGATCCCGGACTCCGTGATGAACATCCTCCATCGCGCCCACTTCACGGCGAGCGCCATCGAGGCCTGCATGCAGTGGGGCAGCTTGATCGGCGTACTGCTCTGCGCTCTCGTGCTCGGCTTCATTCTGTCGAAGAGGCGCACCGAGAAGCACGCCTTGCTGCACAGAAACGTCTCCGGCCAAGATCCACTGATCGCCGCGGCCGTTTAATCCTCGCCTTCGAATGTACATGCCTTTATTTATTTGCGCCGATGGGCTCGCTTACTTCCTTACTGAGAGTATTTGCGCGGCGGTCTAATGCGTGCGCTTAACGATTGCGTTTTAGTAATCGATTGCGCAGAACTTTATATATGAACGCTTGTTTTTTTTTTTTTTAATACCGTTAATCATCATTATTTCGGCGAGTTCGTCTTAATTTATTTTTCAAATGCTAAAAAACTGACTTTAAAATGTTCGTCCGAAAAAAGACTGCACTCTAGAACTCTTTTTTATATTAATATTTATGCACAGTATATTTATTGCATTAATTATTCTAAATCAGGAGAATTCGCATTAATTTTGTTATCTAGAAGTAAAATTAGTTGAGCATTATATTCAAAATTTTATTTACCGTTTTTATTATTAGATTTGGCAATTAAGAATATAACTTCGAATTTAAAAGCTACTCATATAGGAAAATCATTGAGTGATAAAACTCGTTTAGAATGTGTGCTTATTTGTTGTCATTACGTTCAGCAGAGCCTTTCTCGAGACCAGATTCAAATCGAAGTTATTAATTAATTGCACCAGTGATAGTCCAGTACATAAGTTAATGAGCAAAAACGCGCCGCAGGCGTCTACAAAAGTTGTTAAGTCAGCTTGAAAATTGTGCGGTGTCTTGGGTAAATGGTACGAGAGATATTGAGAAGGCAGCATCACGCCACAAAAGGCTCGCAGACGATACGCAGTTATACACCGTATCGTCTCGTCAATGAAAAACAGAAGAAAAAAAAAACAAAAAAAAAGTATAACGTCTGAACTCTGGGGACCTCGCGCGTCTTTAGCACAAGCTACGGAAGATAAGGTCAGATCTGAAGCATAACACCAATTATTTTTTCAAGGGCTCGGAATGCCGCCGCCGCCGCTTGCGTAACTCCTTCTCCGATAACATCGGTAAAAATGCGAGAAATTGATTTTTTACAATCTTCCCAAAAGCAGACTTGTTTGCTTTCACACTGCTCGTCTTGCGCGAAGACTATAATTATAACGTACCCTTGCGTCTGCTTCGAGATCCATGTGCTTCTTTTTTCTTGCGATTAAAATTATGCAGAATTATGTCGGGATTATTTTTAGAGTGATAATTTTTAATCTTTCTAGTGCTTCGAATGCGCAGACAATGTGATGGCTTTAAGAGTAATCGATACTAATTTTAATCTGTAGAGGGCTGGGATTTCGGGTATCAAAGCGTTCTTTAATATTGAAGTATAAAGTTATCATCGTGATACACAGGCTTTCTGGCCCTCTAAAGATTAATCTACTTATAAATCTGGTGAGCAGTGATTGAGATTGAGTAAAACTAGTGTGATTTCTTAATTTTAACCTAGCGTAAAATTTTATAGCTTCATTGAAATATTCTTATAAATTAAATAATATTTAAGGAAATAACTTTAGTTTTCAACAGTTTTAGTCCAATGTATTATCCTTTACTTTATTAAACAAATATTGGTTATTATGGTGGAATCAAACAACATTTTTATGATTTGGTCTAGTGCCAATTAATGTTGTTGAAACTAGTTCACTAAATAGTTGCCTATTTTTAATAGCGAAATTTTTAAAGATATTTTACTTAACTAACTATAGAATTCATTTTCAGTCTGATTTTGAATCGCGTCACCATGAAACAACTTAAATTATATTAGCTACGTTTACTACTTTCAAACTTAGTTATATCAACATACATTCCAAAGTAACAGTACCCTGCTAGAATCATTTTCGAGTTAATCACGAGTTTTCAGTCAGAATTAAACAAACTGGTACATTTATGTTAGATGTTCTGGTTACGAATCCTGATTAAATTGCTACAGAAACTAGACAAAAACTCGTTTACTAACTGGACTCGGGTAAGGAGAGGTGAGATAGAGGGCACACGGTCAACTCCAGCGACTGATCTTGCTTTTAACTTTAATCAACAGTTATTAGGATTTTTGGTTGAGCTAGGAAGGCTTAGAACTCTTTATTTCTGTAATTATATTTTCTAATTTTTGCTTGTCACTTTTTGATGGTAGATATTTTTTTTATACCTGCTCGATATTTTCACATCAGACCCACAAAATATTTAAGAAAAATGGTAAACGTAAAAGTTAAACTTTTATAACTGAAAGAAAAAAAGAAGAAAAAAAATTAGTAAGGCCAATTAATAAGATCAGTTTATGTGCTCAATTTCTTACCAGGGTAGTAGGTTTGAAACCATTGTTCTCCACCTGTCACTAAAATATGTGCTAAAAAAATGACTAAATTTATTCTACGATTTTTGCTAATAAAATAACCAAATTACCTCTTAAATTTATAAAAAATGAACCCCATTTTAATATTATTATGTTGTTTTAACAAATTGAATTCTATGCTGTTATTTTATTACCTGCAAAATTTGTTGAGCATGTAGAAATTACCTATAATTGAGTACACTTATACTTTCGATTTTAAAATAATTTTTTTTAACATCTACTTTTATGTGCCTATTCTATTATTTGTCGGCTTACCAAATTGGAATGGAACATATTTCTAGTTTTTACTTGAATCCGAAATATTTGAACTTTGATTATGTATGTTATTATATATACACTGTAAATAACCTTACGCACAACAATGATAATCAATACTATAATTATTGAACTATATTTATTACACGATAGCAATTAGAAACCATCATTTTTTTCGCAAGGCTAATAAATATAAATGCAGTGTTGTTCCTACGTCAGTTTCGGTAAAGATTGCAATAATAAGTACGAATTAAAAGCCCTTTGACGAAGTCAATATTACCGACTTAGCTATCCTGGCTTCTTTTTTGAAATAATTGATTAATTATCTTTAGAAACAATTTAATAAGCTTAGCTAAAAAAATATTAAATTAATTAAAAAAAATTTTTTTAAACTCATAGAATTAATTTTTCTAATAAACAAATAGACCAAATTATAAAAACTAAGGATTTTTAAAATTAATAATTCTTTTTTTCCAACTTCTAAAATTTAGATAAATTCTACATTTTAATGAAAGATGCTAGTTAAAACAAAAGATTGTAAATTACCATAAGGATAGGATTTGTCTATGTGTGTGATATAATAATAAAGATTTTTTTCAGAATTTTTGATAATATATTTTATTTTTCATCTCATATTTCCACTCAATCCAATATATTTATTATAATCAATATTTTACAACAACGTTTTTCTAAAAAAGTAACTAAGAGTACGTAATGAAGTATAATAAAAACATTTACACCACGTTTTAACATCCGCAGTTTATTTTATAGTACAAAAGTAGTTCACCCTACAATACTATTTAAACCTGCTCCTACCTATATTAGTGAAAAACATATACAATAGAATCATCACTTACAATACAATGTAATCGATTTATAATTACAGTGGACGGAAATGAGCCAAGTTCTTAAAACAAATAATGTAGTTCTAAAAATAGTTTCAATTTCTACATCAAAAACTATGATATTTTCCCCGTACTGTATGATGAATTATTTGAATCCCTCAGACAGTTTATTAAATTATTTATTAACTTTAAGCCACCCCACTTCAATACTCAAACTTATTGACACGTACTCGAACGGTACTTCGATTTTCAATTATTTATGTAATTATTGGCCATTTAATTTACTTTGTACAGTATTATTTTACAAATCCTTTGTTACTTAATAAAAACAGTTAAGGCTGTTTTTACATTTGCATTCGCTAAAATTTTCAAAAAAAATTATCCGTATGAAAATATTAATGTGTTTACAATTTTATTTCAGGAAGTTACTCATTATAATTAAATTATGGCTTACACTTGTTGTATTGTAAATACATAAAAGATTAAGATTACAACAATTTTAGTAATAATAAACTATATTCAATACAGTAACACAATATGCAATATGACAAAAATGTTTACAATTCTTTTTACCTTTCTCATTTAATGTCTTTAAAATTTTTTATGATAAATCTACTCGTGTAATTGGATCATGCAGAGTTGCAGTTTAAGACATTTGCAATTAATTAAAATTAATATTACTACAATTTGTTCATTAACTTTTTTTTTTTAAAACGCTCGTATAATATTCTAACAAAATTGATACCTGCCATGTCTAACTTGAAGAAATCTCTGAAGGAATTAAAAAATGTTGTACTCAATTTTTTTCTAATTTATGCATTTTAATAATTCATATTATAACTTTCGTTTTCTCATATGTCTAATTATTTAATGCGTTTGTACGAAATAAATTTTGGTTACAATTATAAAGTCCAAAAGTTGCGTTTTAAGCAATCGTTGCATTTTCAATATTATTGAATATTTTATAATTCCTGCGAAGATACAAGAAAAAAGAAGAATCAGCAATTTCGATATAAAGTTGTGCAGACAACAAAAATTTTGTTTAACTGTTGCACAGGGAGAAAGGAGGCGCACTCCATTGAGAAATACGTTTGTTTTGCTTGATGCGCCTACGTTGGATAAAATTGCCGATTCTTTTTGTTGGCGATAGTCTCACGATGAATTACGTACTGGCGCAATTTCCGTCTGCTGTACACACACTATCGCCAGAAACTCTCTCCACGCCTTAGTTACACTAGACATAACTTTCCTGAGGATAGAAATGTCAAAACGAGAATTTGTAGGATTTCACGTTGAGTAAAAAATTTTTTTCTTGCATAATATTATTCAAAATTTTCAATCTTCATAGAGTCGCGGATGTTTCTTAAACTTTTTGTGCTATTAAATTCAGTTTATTGTGGAAGTTTGCATTTAAGACAATGTAATATCTATCTCATCCTTATAAATGATTAATTTTATAAAATTTCAATAAATATCAAGTGTAAATGAGTAAAAAATAAAACGTAAAAAAGCGCTTCGTCGTTTCATTAAACAATTTATATTACTGTATTTTTCTATCTCTTAAAAATTTTAAAGTAACAGATTAAGTTTTGGCGATTTAAGAAAATGTTCAAATATGTGTATTTGGCAATACCAGGAATCTTATTGTTTAAGTTATTTTTCAGGAATACATTTTCGTATTTTTATCATTAAAAAATCAGTCCTCTACAAATTTTAGAGGTGTCGTTGCAATAATTTGTGAAAAACCGTCATTGTGATGGTTATTACTGATTTGCATTGATTAAGACGTAAATTCTAATTCAAAAAATAATTTTTTTTCTTGCGATTTTCTTTGTATACGACTAAACACCCAAATGTTGAAAACTTCTGACACTTTTAAATTTGAAATGCCAGATTATTTATCTTAACAATTTTATGGCACTCATTAGAAAATGAGTTTATACCTTACTATTATATAACAATATTTAATTTAATGTCTCCATGTGATTAAGTATTATTTTGTTATGTATTAAAATACAATGAAGTAGTTAAGTACGAAATTTTCTCAAATGATTTACATACTGTTTAAAATGTTTTTATTGTTCGAAACATAAATCTTAATTTTTGAAAATGATTTCACCCTTTCTGGGTTAATAAAAGAGGCTTTCCACCTGCCAGTATCAGAAATACGATTTCATAAATACTGCAGTACTTAAAACGATTATGTTTCAAAATACTCTTATAATATTATTCAGCGCAAATAATTGAGTTAAATAGTTTAAAAAAAATTTAGTCAAAGTGTTTTCACTTAATTTCCAGACAGATAATCCGCAGTCGAGATTTGGTAAAAAGCTCGCCGGCACGTTTAAAAAGCTGAAAATAAGGTAACTCGGAAACTTTTCTAATTACAAAAATGCAAAGTAATAAAAACGCTAAAGATCAGCATTAACTTGTCAAATAAAATGTAATAGATTCTTCAAAACGTAGAACAATGAAGATTTAACGCTTCGGCAGCTAATAAAAAAACGAGGAAGAGAAATCGCCGGGGACTGCGCCGTTCGTCTGCACAAAATTCCCAGCGAGCAGTGTTAAAACTGTCCGATTGTCGCGAAATAAAAGGAGGAAAAGAGCCTGTTTACCGAGAGGCACCCACGGCGAAAAAAAACAATGCACGAACTCGGTCGGGTGAAGAGAAGTCTTGCCGGGCCATTCCCCCTCGTTCTTCGCAGCAACTCTCCCCGGCAAAGGAATTCGAATTTCTGCGCGCATTCGGGCTAAGTATTCGTCGCGGATCGCACAGTCGTAGTCGGGAATGTAAAAGAGGGCTAATCATAATAAATATCACGTCACAGGGACTACAGCCGCGTCCGAGGACAGGCAGAAAGGAGTGACGCGGGCGAGGAACCGGCGAGGGAAGCAGCGGGGAGGAGGGAGGAGAGGAAAGGAAGTCGGTTCGAACAACGAAGCTGGCGGACGGTCCGGTTCGACCGGTCGCTCAACTCTCCGTGAAAAAGCCGTGTACACCTGTCTGTCCGCGAGGTTTTTCCTCCCCTCTCCTCGTGCTCGTTCTACCTGCTCGCCTCGGGGCAGGGCGGGAGAGGAGCCACTCTCGGCTACTTGCCGCCGGAGATCGACTTGGCCGAGGGGTTCTGGAAGGCTGGCGACAGCCCGGCGCTGCTCTTCACGACGTTCGACGGCAGCGGGTTGCTCAGGTGGAGCTTCTCCTGCCGGTTGGCAGCTCGCGCCAGGCACATGAGCGCGCCGATCAGCACGACGAAGCCAACGGCCGCGAGCGCGCCCGAGACGGCGGTGCGCGCCACCGGCGGCAGCTCCACGGCCATCTTCAGCAGCGAAGTCATCTCATCTGGCAGCTGCTCGATTCCCTGCGAAGCAGAGCAACAACGTTCTGAAGCGCCCTTTGACTTTTTGTTCAAAATAGACATTTCGTCGTTTCGATCCCCCTGCTCTATGAGAATATGTACAATTCCCCCCTCCTCTCCTCTCTCTCTCTCTCGCTGACTACCGGAAAAACTTTGCCAATTCTAATTAGCGACTAGAAAAAGTGCTACTTATTATAGCGGACTTTTAGGAAAAGTACTAGAATGAGAAAAAAAATCGAGTGAGAAATCATTTTTATGTTTACGTCGATTCGCACGAAATATTCTTTTGTGATGCAATTAGGTTGGTTCCTTCCTTGCGTAATTTCCGCAAAAAGAAGGATTTTATGAGTAAAATTAATTTTTTGCAATTGAAATTTAGGAAAAATAATCATGAAGAGTATCAATTTAATACTAAAAAATTTGATAAATCATTTTAAATATGTACTTTAAGCAGATACTATAATCATCATTCAAGTTCTTTTGATGCTCGAAATTACTAAAAATGACTTGATAAAATTCTTCTGACGTCGATTTAACAAACAAGTTTTTCATAAATCTCTCAGTACAAGTAATGTTTTTTGGAATCTAATTATTACTTCTTCAAAAAAGCTAACATAATTTAAAGCATCAAATAAAAAGCTAAATGGTAGAAAAACTGTACATTAATTGTGCTTGATTAGCATTTCGAACAACAAACCTTTTTTATCATTATTCATCATCTTTGGACAATTTATGCTCTAGTAGTATTCATGTAAAAAAAATTTTGAATGCAAAATTTATTTTTTCGTATTTCTGGTTAAAGACCGTAATTTTTTCTGGCATGAACAAATTTATATTTTTTATCTGTACACCCGTTTTTGTGCGTAAATCTCTAACTCTTAAAGATTTGTGTTTTTTTTTTCACTTTTGGTTTAATCATCATCGTATCGTAAAATTAATAATTAAGATAAATTAAATTTTTACTGCACAGCAATTCTACACTATTTTGCTTCAAAATTTGTTTTGCATGAGACAGAAAATATTTAAAAATGCATAAAAAACCTTAATTTGTTATTGAAATTACGTAATGGTTAAACTAATAAAAATTTTCAGCGTAATAATTATATCCAAGTTAAAATAACCAGAAAACAGAGAATTCTTGTTAATTCCACAAAAAGATAATAATTATAATTCTTTACAGTGACATAAAGAAATAATTAGACTTGAAAAGCATTTTCTCCTCAATTTTTAATTTCTGCCTTTAAACTACCGGAATTGAAAATATAATAATTAACATGTATACGTTCCAGTTAAATATGTAAAAAAAAATTTTTCTGCAGAAAGCAATTTAATGTTCAGCTTGACGTGAGGAATTTTCAAAAGTTCTGATGCTGAATTTATCATGAAACTTTGCACGATTGTGCTGCGGTAAGTAGATGAAAAATGATTATATGCTGCTTTTTATAAGATATAAAATTATTTGCCTAATAAAATTATTACAAAATGCTTATAAAAAGCTTAAATAACGAGAGATTTATTCAACAGCAAATAACAAAAGAATAATCCTGCACGAATTTCACTTACGATTCAAAATGTAACATTATCGAGTTAATTACTGCAAGAACGGGTTTCTTGGTAGAAACTAGTATAATCGTGTTCTCGAACGTGTATATAAGAATTTCAGCTGCTACCGACTCGACCTATCACACCTTACGCAATAACAGCATGGCTTTGAGATAGCTAATGTTGAATAACATTACACGTGCGGTAATATTTGCTACATTGAGAAAAAATCCACCAAATCCATATAATTTCATCATTAACTATTCACTTAGGAAATTTTGATTAAATCAATATAACCCTGGTGGAAGTCGCCCATTTTTCTCCCATTTATGAAACGCTTTTTTGAAGCTACAATAACTTTACAGTACAGTGCTGTTTTTGTAGAATTAATTTGTTTAAATTATGCAGTGAAATAACTTCCAAATACTTAGCACATTTAATTCATCTCAATAAGACTGATTGATTGACATATTTATTTAATTGAAACTTATGAATTGAAAGTAAGTAAAAGTAAATATTATTAATTTTCAATATCTTATATATACTACGCTGCACTACATTCTAAAATTTAATATAGAGAATTTCAAATTTATACAGTAAAAATTAATAATTAAATATTTTGTAACTTTTACTATTATAAGTATGTCCCCACATTACTAATCAATACAGTGTAATGTTTAATAGATCATTTTTCTCCGTGCACACTGAATATTTTCAATATACATGCATGTACAATTCATGGTTTATCATAAAATAAACCAAGATAGAAGGTTCTAGGTCCATATTATTCAGATATGGGTAATGTATGAATTCCCATCTAATATGGATTAAATTTTTGGAAATTTGTGTTTTTTTTTGTTTTAAAAGTATTTTTATCGTATAGTAATATAATTGCATAAACTAATTCACCTCTCAGAGTTGGAGAGGTGAATTCTCGCTTGTAATGCGTATGCTGTGTGATTAATGGCAATTGGTTTGAAGCAATAAATATATTGTTTATTCAATCAAATTTTTTTCTAAACGTTGAATTCTTGCAGTGATCAAATTTTATTAGTTCAATGAATTTTTCGAGCTTTCAAAAGTTGTATTAAAGCTATAAAAAGACTTTTTAAAAAAACAAAGCACAAGAAAAATGCTACTGCTAAGGTAAATACTTACATCGTCGAACCACATAATGGGGAAGACAATGTCGGGGAATGATGCAACTTGCTTAATATCGCGAACTTGGCTGACAGCGAGGTTGATTTGAACTCTAGCTCTTGCTCTCAGCGCCGTGCCCATCGTTGGCTGGACGTCGATGAACAGCTGGTGTTTTTCCGCTTCTGGGGGCGATATGCCGGTCACTGCTTCTCTCAAAGCTGGATCAGCTGTCAATTCAGAAAATATTTCTTTTAAGTATGATGCTTTAGAATCAATTCCATTCGTATGATTTTATTCGATGAAACTTTATAATTATTCTTCTTTTCTTCAGCGCGCTGTTTTTCGGAAATGATGATTAAAAGTCAGGCATGTAAAGTAATGTTGGAAAAGTTCATCGTGCCAATGCTAGTACGATAATGAATTAGGCAAAAAAAATTTCGCGTTTATTAATTGTAAGCAAGGTAAAAATTGAAATGATAAATGTAGGGAGTTACCGGAACTCTGAGACATGTTTAAAACATAAAAATACCTCAGAGCTCTATTACTTTTGAAATGTCGGAAAGTCTATACATTCTTTATTATTACCATTTTTCTTTCTTACTTTAATTTTTTGCTTTAGAAATTGGTTTACTACAATGTTCCACACGTTTGTAATTGGAGCTAGCTAATCACACTAACGCATATTTACTAGTACCGACCGTATTATACTTCTTGCGAAATATTCCACTTGTTGTGTGTTTACAACAAGCTTTGGCTCGCAGGATAGTACAATAAAACAATGCTCGGATGGAAGATACTTTTTGATTGTCACCATAATACGTAGTTTCAATAAAAAAAGTCAATTATTTATGTCTTTTGGAGTTCAGTAATTTATTAATTGAATTTAAGTATTTGAGACTAGTAGTTTAATTATTTTATAAAAAAGATGTCCAGCGTCATTAAAATTTTATTCAAAAATGCTAACTATATTCTACCTTCAACGATCAAACTTAACATTAATAGTTAAAGTAGAATCTTTTTTCTTAAGAAGGACGTTAAAAAACTTGAAAGATTGGTCTGTACGCGGAGAAAAAAGATTTGACAAATATTACAAAAAGTCTAATAATATTAGGCAGAAACTTTAGTAAAACGTTAACTGACTATGAAAAGTTTTTATTAATCGCGTTATGAATATGGCAAGGTGTGGTTTGTACACATAAGAATCCTGCACATATTAGTTGTACACAGTTTAGCATTGGTGAAAATTATATATATAGATATATCGAGCTATGCTAAATTGTGCACAATTAATATGTGCATGATTCTTATGTGTACAAACCATACCTTGCCATGAATATTAACTTACATAATAGAAAAAATTACAAAAAAGTATAGTAAAAATTGACAGATTATAAGTATTTCTACGTTAACATGAAAATTATACTAGAAAGTTTTGTTGTCGTGGAGAATTAGAAATAGTACTAGGCTGTGTAGTAAAAATTCGGTGTCTCACAGTAATTTTTCTCAAACTTTTTCTCTCCGCGTAAGAGCAGCCAATGAAATTCTCAAAAAAAATTAATCGTAACAAAAAATCGAACCTGTAAGGTGGAGGAAAAACAGAAAAAAAAGAATACATTGAAAGTTAAAAAAATAACAAGAGCATTATATACATGCCGTTCTCTTTTTGACTATATGCGCTGATTCTTTTAATTTTCGTTTTAATAAAGGAAAACGTGCACCTACTTTTTCGGTTTTTTTTTTCTAAATTACATATTTCATTTTTTTGTTATAATTCATATTTTAAAAAGCTCTTTCACGTGGTCGAGTTCATTTTTTAAAAATTATTTTAAAAATTTCAAAAATACCACTAACCTACAATGGACAATGAAAATGTATTTTATTCCAATTGTAAATTATTTCATTGCAAGCAAACTTACATTTCTCTCTACGTTTCATATTTGAAAAAATAAAAGTAACCCCATAAGCAAGGTACCAAGTTGCGTCTGAAGGGAGTACGTTAGTTTGGTTCTGTGAGCAAGAAGTTCTCACCCATTACATATCATTCATAATAAGACTCGCTCGAACAATAATATTATCGCGTGGGAAATAACAATGAGTATCTCTCATGCGCTGGAAAAAGAAGAGTCTCGTAAGACTTTTGAGGCAAGTAGTGAAATCAGAAAAGGAATTAAAAAGGAGAACTTTCTTTTTGCGAAGTTTTAATGTAACGCGATTACAGCTATTTGTTATATATTCTTACGAAGGAATATGTCTTGTTTTAAGATTTTTAAAAATATTATTGTTTGTATCAGAATTTATATTAATAAATTTTAATATTAAAACTCGAGAAAGGATTCACTTCTCGAAACTATTTACATTTCAAGTTGTAATATGTGAAATTCATTCTTATTTCAAGGACGATAAAAATCTAAATTTTAGAAAAACAAAAAATTTAGCTTAAAGTGTGTTTTAAAAGTTATATTGTTTTAAATAAATTAATGTATATAGTACGCAGATTTTCAAATTTGTAATGGTTAATTTAGATAAGTTATATTAAACAACATTTTATTCATAAAACTGAGAAAATGAAATGCTAATTCCTTGCTCGTTCGACGATGGTTGCAATAAAAATTGCTATTGCGGAGGTATTTTGTAATTTCCAAATTATTCTTTCATATTAGTCAGAACTTTCTTTGAAACTTATAATTATAATTTCTACAATGAACTAAAATGTTCAGCGATAGCAATTATAATGTAGAAATTGTGCGAGAAAATGATCGAGCTATTAGTTGAGTTCAAATGCTCGAGGTAAGTATTGAAATGTTTTCCTTCGAGTAAACGAATTAAATGCACTTATTCATTCTCCGAGTCTTTCATTACCCTTTTTATGTTACTTGATCACGGTTAATGTATCAAGGAAAACCTGTTCTCACTTTACGATGCCAAAGGTCAAACGAGATAACAATTTATTTTTACCTTCAATATTTTTTGTCGCTGACATACTGTTTTTTGTGTGCATTAAGAAAAACCTGTAATTTTTATGCTGGAATATTTGCATTGCAACTTTTTTCTAACTATAAATTTCTTAAATATCGATAAAATTTTTAACAACGACGCCTCCGCGAGCAACAGTTTAGAAGATTTACTTCATTAATCGGTTTTTAATTTAATTTAACGTGTCAGAAGTGAGGATTAAAGGAAGTAAGGAGCTGAGCTCATTTATAAAAATGAATGGCCCAATCACAAAAGTATATTAATATTAAATTCCTTTTTTTTACAATCTCGCTGCAGGCAGAATGAAATAGTGTTAAAATCGTAAATATGTAATTTTGAAATCCGTGTCTTTATAATGCTTCCTTGAATTCGAACGATTTAATGAGATTTCAAATTCTTCGAATCGAAATTTGAGACTCCGTAGAAAAAGCAAGCCGCATAATGGAAGATAAATGAAAGCAGCGAGCATAAGGTCGCAGGTTTACTCACCCAAGTAAAAGTGAGGAAAGCTGAGCAGCACAGGCGAGTCGTATTGACAGAGCGACACGTTGAAGGTACCTTCCGGCGCACAAGGGGGTCCAGCAGGGCAGAAACACTGCTGGGAAGGAACTCGAGTTGGCGAGGAGAATACGTCTGCCGGCGGTACAAACCTGTATCCGGGAACGCCTCCGGCCGTCGTTACTTCTTGCTGCAATCGGATCGATTGACATTAAAGTTATTATTATGCTTTCTCAACACCCGAGTTTTTTTGCCGCTAAATTTGAATTCGAGGAACGCACCTTGTAAACGAGTGGAAGGGCTCTGCAGAGGTCCTTGTCGAAGACCTTGAGAACGGTGTGCTTCGTGATTTGCGGCGGGAAGATACTGCCATCGCTGCCCATGATACTGTCGCAGTGAGGCGTCGTCCAATGACCGAGGCCAGACTTGCCATTCCATTTGTCCAGCAGCCCGTACTTGCTGATGTCGGCCGAGCCCGTGAATATGGTGAAATTGTCCTTTCCCGTTCCGTTCTTGCCGTAGAGGAGGCCGAACTGCTCGTAGGGCAGCTTCTGGTCCGTGGGCACGACGTCCTTGGCGAGTTTCAATAGCGGATCCTCGTAGCCCCAGAGCAGCTGACCGACCGAGACCTCGACGAATGGCTTAATCTTCAGTATGTCCATGATGGAGGCCATGGCCAGCCGTAGGAAGCGAGCGGCGTGCTTGGATTGGCTCGTCGCCGATAGCATCGGCACATTTGGCACGACAACCAAATCCTCCTCCGAGCCCTTTGACAGTTCCTGAAAATTTTCTCCTGTTATCTAGATCGAGAAATGCACCGGTTGTAAATAATCAATTGACTGATTTTTTTCTTTTCTTTTATTTTCTTTTCGAGCCTTCCACGTGCCGATTATAAGAATTCAAGTTTATAAGAATAATTTATGCTGCTATAAAATTCAGTGACGAAAAGCAGACAGCTATTATCCTGGATGAAAGGAGAATAAAAAAATGTTACCTTGGAGGTTGATAGTCTAAAAATATTTTTAATACCTTAATTCATTAATGTATGGGCAAAAAGGTGAATTTTTAATTTAGCTATTAATTCTTACGCTTTTATCTACAAGAATGTTTATGCAGCTTGAGCTGATTCAAGTAGCTTAGCAGTTTACTAGTTTACTGGTCGTGTATTATATATTTTTAGGTACTGCGAGAATTTATCAATTTGTGAAAAACTAAACGTTGCGCATGTCACGGAAGATCTTGCGTGCATAAAAAAATGTCTGATTTAATGTTAAGACTTTACATAATGCGTGATAAATATTGATGTTCTGGTAGAACCAGAAAAATTTATGAAAACAGACTGTATGCCTGGTTTTCGAGCAAAAAAGAAAAACCTGCCTGCTTTACTTGCAGCGGAATGTTAAAACTAAAAAGGCTATTACCTAGATAGAATCTAAAGAATAAGGCGGAAAAGCAGGCAGCGAACGTTCCGTAAACACTGCCAGCAGCTATAGGACGATTCATAAAGCATGGTTAAGAATGTCGGATCAACAACGCATTTTTTTTCCACTGACTACTACTGCCTGGCAGTGACGCGAATCGTTTCCTTGATCGGCTCCACATGCTCTTCGACTTACGTCACATCAACCTTTTAAATATGCTTTCAAGCACCTTAAATATTTTTACTTTTTGGCTGGCTCTTAAGGTTAAGTTAAGGTGTTGTAATCGGTTACCGTAAAAAGTTTCAAAAATTTTCGAGAAAGTCGATTTTTATTAAAAATTAGTCTTAATCTGCAGACGATAAAGAAAGTATAAATATAAACTAAAGCCTATTTAACTCGAAGATAATTGTATTATTTACCAAAAAGATTATTCAAAGTCTTTTTTATTTTCGTTTGTAATACCACAGCAAAAAGAAGTCTGAAAATTAGTCTTAATGTCAAGTCTTGGCGATAAAGAAAGTACGAATGTAAAATATCGATTGCGATAGAAAACGGCCTATTTATATATTGTTCTCGGATAAAACTTAATTTAGCAAAAACGGATATTCAAAGAAAATCAATTATATTTTCGGTTGTAACACTAACAATAAGAAATTTAAAAGTATCCATTATCTTATTATCTTATTCATTGTTGCTAAAACATTATGTGACCATTTCGTTTCCCGGCAGGCTTATTAGCTTCACATAATTCTGTACATTAACGTGAAATTACATTGTGGTTATAGATCACAGTGTTCATGCAATAATGCATGTGGTATTGAAGTACGTGATAAAAATCCATTTTCAATTTCACTGGCTTACCGTATATATATGCAAGGAAATTACATTTTAGGTTAATATTGGATGAATTTTGGTATATTGAAATACTTATTATTTTTGTCCAATAAGAAGTTTTATATACATTAAATTTTTATTATTTAGCATTATATCGTAAATATAAATATTTAATTTCATTTTTTCTTTCAACATTTTTTTGAGGCAAAACTTATTACTAACAATAATTACATATATTCTAATGAAATCATTTAAAAAAAATCGTTTTACAAAAAATGTATTTTAAATTTAAAATACTCTTTATGTAATTAAAAGATAAGTGAATGTTTTAGCTAATGACATTTGATTTTTATTAAACTGATTGATTAATAACTGAATTTTATGATTGTAAACTAGAAAAACGTTTAAAAAAATGTCAGCCTCAGCAATTGCATAAATGCGATCACATTAGAATAAATCAATTATTATCAAACAGTTTATGGAATGTTTTTTTTTCTGTAAAAGCGAATGTTCACGTAGATCAATTTTATCTGTAGAAAACTTTCTCATACCTTTATTATTTATTTGTTTTATTATTATTATTTATTTTAATTTACAATCTTTGATAATTAATACATATCTCAAGTTTTATAAATTCAATTTAAATTTAGCAAAAGTACTACTTTCTTAATTGTAGACAAGTTTTTAGTCTACGATTAATATAATACTGCAAATGTAGAATGTCAAGAAATGAATAATATATATAAATAACTGATAAAAAACTTTTGTAACAATTACGCTGATCAGCAGTACATTTCATTTCGCGAGAAACCCAGTTACGTAAGACCGAAGAGTGTTGTCAAAATAATCGAGTCTGCTCACTTAATCTATGGAATTCTTTGTTTTGCAAAATAAAGTTTTGGTTAATTCTCTTGCAAAATAACACGTCAAATTACAATTTGCGAATAAAGAAGTAGTGCTTACAATTGTGTACATATATAAAGTTTACTATTATATCCCAAAATTAGAGTTTTAACTTGCAGTCGGAAAGTTAAAAATGAAACGAACTTCGTAAAGAAAGCGATTTATATCTATAAAGATGTTTAACATTTTTTTTCTCAATAATCCATAATTGCTGCAAGGCTGCTCGGAACCGCGCGTACAGTCGAGTGCTTTGCGCGCGACAATACTCTTCTTTTCTTGTTGCGAGCACGGAAATTACGGTACTCCGACCTCGTTCGGACGGTACGTTCGGATGATCTCGTCAATCATCTGGTAACAAGTTGCCCGTACGTACACGCACGAGCCAAAGACTTACGTTTCATTTGAATAAATAATATCGAGTAAGCAAGAAGGAAGTAATGGTAATATTTCGCTAAAAAGAACAAACCTCAGAGAAGACGAACTTCTTCTTAACGTTGTAAGTGAGGGTGCCGTTCGGGTTAAATTTGACGTTGACCTTCTCCCAGGTCTCGAGGTAGACGTAAGGACCGAGCTCCTGCAGAGCCGGCTTCTCTCCGTTGTTCAGGAATTCGTCGGCGTTGGTCACGTTGTAGATGTACACCTGCATGTGGGGAGTGACCGGCGGCTCTCGCCACCAGTTGAAAGTTCGGCCACCCTCCTGCAGCGCGATCTCCTTGCTGATTACGAAATTTATGAGCTTCGGGAAAATTGCCGCCAGCACGCCCGCGACTATGATCATCAGCGCGCCGACTGCCACGGCGGCCCCTGCAAAACGAAAGTTCCGCTTTTCAGAATTATTGTAATGAGTTGTATACGCGCGGAGGAATTTCAATTTTTCGTCGCCTTGAAAACGTGAAGATCGACGAAGGAAAAAGGCAAATGCGCCGAGTAAGGTTTATATAACCGATGATTCTGAATTTGAGAGCTGATTCTGCAAAATCGTTCGGTATTCGAATGTCACATCGGAAGTTTCAATTAAAACTCATCTTTCTCGATGTCTCTCTCTCTCTCTCTCTCTCTCTCTCTCTCTCTCTCTCTCTCTCTCTCTCTCTCTCTCTCTCTCTCTCTCTC
>JAWWEM010015963.1:0-14694 GCA_035582935.1 Ormyrus thymus | reverse complement strand
AGAGAGAGAGAGGGAGACGGGGAGCGGAAGAAGAATATATCTCCGGAGCGTGTGCGCGCGCGGGCCGCGATCGATCCTAATTGCGGGGCGTCGCACGCGCGCCGGCAGGGCGTTGACGTCGTCGCCGCCGCCGCCGCCGCCGAGAGAGAGACCGAGAGAAGTCGCGAAAAGCGAGAGGGAGGAGCAAGTCTGCCGCGAGATTATGCAAATCGAGAGAGAAAGAGAGATCGCTCCCGGACGCGGGCGGCTCCCTCCCCCTCCTCCTGCGCCGCGCTGCTTCTTGCGCGAGATGCACCGCCGCCGCTGTATGCTTCTTTCGCCCCCTCTTGATTCGCTTTCGGCGGCCGAGAGGAGTCGCGCCTGCGAGAGTATAGGAAAATTAGCTGCGATGGAGGTCGTAATCTAGGGCTGTAATTTCATCGGGGCCGAGGGAGGGAGGAGGTACGACGGGAGATACATCGGCGACGCGTGTGTGCGCGGCCGGAACGGAGAGGCGCTCTCGGCCCGCCGAGATTGGGTGTCTTGTATAAATACGAGATTCTTGCCGATATTGCCTGCCTTTGATGGAATGCGTTTTGTTAATTAAGCGGAGAGTTTGCCGCTGGGGCTCGGCGCCTCTTTTGCTTCGCCAATTTCTTATTGAATTACGGCGATGGACGCCTAGTCTAAGAGGGGCTTGACTAATCGAATCTGCTTTTAATCCTGCCTGCTTGTCTGCTGTAGTCCTCTTTAATTCGACATTTTTCTACGAGAATTTACATTATCGAGGTACTTTGATTTTCTCGCTTATCAAGTACATATAGTTCTTGCTGCGTCCTGCTGGGATTCGCCTTTTATTTCACGTATCCTTAAAGAAAGTTTTTCTTTTCTTTGGAAGCTGTAATGGTAACATTATCCTCTCGGGGTTAACAGCTTAGGATTTCTTTGCCTTTTTGGGCTCTACAGCCGGAAGATTTCAAATCCGCAACAACGAAAAGTTTTTAGCCCTCGGGGTTAAATCGACCACTTTTGTCAATTCTCACTTTACTTGAAAATCCGGAAATTTAAAGCCCCTAACAACCTTCTCCTTATAAGGATTTTAAAATGGAAAATTCGTAAATCATTTTCAAAACCTACTTGTAGAAAGCTCTTTTCCGCTAAATTTACAAGTCTGATTAAATTAGGAAAAGTGATAAAGTAAATCTTCGAAAGTATGCTAAAAAAATTTTATTTATTACTATGTACTTAATGTTCCTGACTTTCTTTATATATTACACTTATTGGCCCGGCTACATGCAATATTACTTTCTATTATCCTCGGGAGACTTCTAAGACGTATAATTACAGGGCGTTTAATCGCCGGCTGTTAATTTTGTGCGTAATTGAAAAAAGGTCCTCCGGCAGGGCTACTGAATACTAATTAAGGTTAACTCTATGGAAAAATTTCTTATCGTGCAGATCGTTAAATTAAAACAAAAGAGTTTAAAAAGTATGTCAAGGCTCTTTTTTCAGAAGCTATACTCACTTTAGCTATAGAATTTAAAATTCTTATTTATAAAACAGCGATACTCGCGTGTAAAAATATTATTCCGAGTCTGGCTTAGGCTTCCATTCCAGACTTAATTTCAAAATTTTTTCTAACCATTTACCTAAGTCAATCTTACAAAAAATGTGAGAGAAAATCTGAAAAAAAGTTTTGCAAACCTGCTGCTAGGTGGCGATTGTCACTTCCAAAGCAAACTTTCGACTCACTCTAGGTGATAAGAGGTGTACATTTCTAAGCGTAGAAAAATATTCTTTTATAACTTTGAACGCACAAATTTTGCTATCGAAATAGCTCGTTGACACTTTGGTCAGACTTCGCCTAGATTAGCCTGTTACATATTTTTCATTTAAATCTTGAAAATTTGTTTATTTTTCTATTGTGCAATTTTTGAAGGTAAAAATGCAAACGGTAGAGATTTAGATAGACAATCAAAAGTACGTAGTTAGTAGCTCTTGTTAATGATAATTCTGAGAAAGCAAGTTGTTACAAATGATAATAGTGAAAGCGAAAAAAATATGGGTACCCATTACAGAGTACTATAAGAAGAAGAACAACAACAGGTAATACAACTGTACTCAAATATTCATCATCAATATTAGATAAGAGAGTAGAGAGTAGAGAGAGAGTCAGTGACCACATTTTGGATTTCTAGTCTTGCCACTTGACGATGTTCTTATCTACATCCGTGCAATTGGTTACAAAAGTTTTGTAACGTCGAATAAGCATCAAAATTTCTCCGGTACACCCACCTTTAATCATTGTTGCAGCGTGCTCGTTGCATTTCTGCAACCGATAAAATACATGCACGTATATATGTATTATGTTACTTCCATCGAGCAGCAAACGAACTCGCGCCCCGGTTAAAAAGTCATCTCCGATGACGATTCAATTTTTCCCCTCCAATCAGCTCGCAGGCACATTACCTCCTCACCTTCCCCGAGCCTTTATCGCCACTCTGCTCAGCTTCCATCTCGTCAGCCTAGGAAAAATAGCTTCCGTCTCGCGACCGTCGTCCGGTCCGGGACAGGCAGGCAGGCAGGCGAGATGCGCGCCTCGGGGACGTAAAATTATCCGTAATGGGGTTGCTCTTTTGCGCGCGCGACATGTTTATCGCCTACCGAGCGGCTCTCTCTCTCCTTGCAACATAAATATTTCCCGCAACTACACTATAATTATTTCCGCGTAGGTCAATTATGAGGGTTCCGAGTTTCCCACCGGGGCTTGTAATTGTTCTCCTGGACTTTTTGTCGCGAGCCCCTAGACTTTTCGAGACGCGCCTCTCCTCGTTTTCCGCAGCTCGCGCGGGAAAAATCGGAGATTGCCGCTCGAGTTTCAAGTTCGATTCAAGGTGACGGTAACGAATAAAGTGGACTGGCGTAGCGTTCTTTTTTTCCCCGGCGCGATTGCTGTTAAGTACGTGCAAAGTGCAGGTTTGCATGCACCCGTAGCTCGCTGTAATTTCATTCGTTTTTTTTTTTACGAACCACGACGCAAAAGTATGCGCGGTGAAATAAGAATCTGCGTCTACGCATATCCCAGCAATAAAGTTTTACATCGACAAGTAGCAACTGAAAAAAACAATCCTATCTCCTCCTCCTCCGCTCTTTGAAATTCCAACGGACTGACTGCAGCTCTCCCGGGAGCAAACGCCGTGCAGCCGCGTATCAGCCATTCATATTTAAAAGTAAACAGCGTGGCGGCATTTCTCGCATTTCACCGGGCCAGAGAAAACACACCACGACCGCGACGACTACGACGTCAATTACGGACAAAAAAGGCGTAGAAATTCATAAAGTCCCCGACGCGGACGCGCACACGCACGCGCACGCGCACAGAGGCCGGAGAGAGACAGAGAGAGAGAGAGGGAGAAAAAATACCATATTCCCGAGGCTCTGTTCTCGAGTAATTCATATGCGCCTCGTGCCGAGCAGCCCGACGAGAGACCCCGAAGAATCTTCCGCGACGTTGAAATATTTCTGGAGTGGACAAACACCTTTGGATAAGCGCGCGCGGCTCTCTGCCGCGGGAAGGAATGATGATGGAACGGGAGGACGCTGCTTGCTTTCGAAAACAAGATTTTCAATTAAAAAATTTTTCGTTTCTCTTAAAAAACAATTTCTTTTAGAGAGCAGTTCTTCTCGGAAGAAGTGCAGTATTTGTACTAAGCTGTTCTCTTTTCTTTGAGCCTGAATACGTCAGATTTTTTTTTATACTAAATCTTTCTTGATTATTACTTTCTTAATACTCAATCTAATTAAACACAAGCGGTAAACGGGCGTAAAACGAGCACGCGCGAGAAAATACTCCCTCCTCCCCATTTGCATTTCGTTCGCGCCTCGGAAGTTTATTATAACGCGACGCTTGATTCGCGACGTCGTAACGCGGCCTGTTTAGTCACGCTTCGTTCTGGAAAGGGACGTTACGTCGACAAGCTCTAACGGTGCGACGCGATCCTCGTCCGCGATAAAGTGCGAAAGACGGGGGACGAGCCTCGGCAGGCATAGTAAAAATACTGGAAAAGCCGGCCGCGCGGAAATACGTGGCAGGAGTCGAAAAGGGAAAAAAAAAGCCCAGGCGCGGGGTATAAAGGAAAAAAAGAGGAAGCGACTACGGCCATCGGGGGGCTTAATGGCCCGAGAGCGGCTCTCTCGCGCCGAGTATTTCGAGAATCTTTATCATCTTCACGGTATTTTCGAACTCGCGGCGCACTTCCGGCAGCTGATTCCTCGCGCGGACGAGCGAGGAGGAGGAGGATAAAAAAGCACAGCGGGTCCGCCTCTCCGCCTGAATACTTTTGAGAGCTCGGCAAATATAGCCCCCGAATCGCTGAGGGAAGTGTTCTTACTTATGGGAATGATAAAACTGTATTATATCTGCCCGCGACGCTGACGGAATTACGCAACTAATAAGGTCGATTTTTGAGGCTGTAATGCTTTGTTCATCCAAACTCGATATAATTCACTAAACAGGGAATAATTCCCACTCTCTCTCGAGAGTCGCATAATGAAGCGATAAATCAAGCGCGGCGACGAGAAGCGCAGCGAAAATAATAAATTCGGTGCGCGCGCGTGGCCAAATTAAAACAAGCGATTTGATTTACCTCGCTCGTTATTATGTATTTGCGCGAACTCGAGCCCGAAACCCTTTGATTTTAATAACTTTTTCCGGGGCCCGGTAATGCACCACCGCTCTCCGTCTCTCTCCCTCCCGCGCGCGAGCACATACGTTTTCATTATCCCCGAGACGCGCGGAATAATTTATCGCCGCATTGTGCACCGAGCGCCGCGTTAAAAGCTCTTTAATTATGTCCCCCCCTCCCGCCCTTCTCTCCCCGAAGACGCGCGGCGTCCGAGTCGATATTTTTTTAAGACAACGCGCGGTGTCGCGTGTGCTTTTCTTACGAGCCCGGCAGCCGATGCGGCGTGAAAATAATCTGCCGTGATTTATACGAGGAGGCGCGTAAATCAGACATCGGCCGACGGGCGGGTGGGTAATTTCCTAATCCGCGGCAATCTTATCGGGGGGGAGCCGTCGATTGTTGCTCGAGCTCCGCCAGACTCGTGTACAGCGAGTCGCGAGAGCTCGACTTTCGCGGCTGGCAAATCGCCGGCTAATATAATCGTGACAAATTACTGGCCATTACTCGTAATATCTATGGTGGGAGTATCCCACCGGGTATATATCGCGCCGAGTTTTTCGTATATTTATCGACGGCGCGGATGGGAGTGCGAAATGTGAAAGCCGGCGGCGCGGGGAGAGAAAAATCCGGCGATTTTCCGCCTTCTTCTGTGTACGAATATTATCCCATTATTAAAGTCGACTCTGGCTTTTTGCCGCGACGCGGATATTTATTGGCGTGATTAATGGCGAATTCGATAAGCAGTGCTCGCGGAATGCGGCAATGTAGGAGTGGACGCTGACGTTCTCCTCTTTCCAGGGAAAACGTTTTAGAGCTCTCGCTTAGATTTTAAATGAATTTCCAAGCTAGATGTTAATCATTATCATTGTTTAAAAGTAAAATGCAATTACAAGGAAAATCGCGCCGCCGCGCAACGAAACGAACGCGAAACGAAAGCAGCGGCAATTACGCCGCGGGGAGCGAGGCATTCCACTAAAATTTCAAATTCAAAAAGCCAGCTCGCAAAAAGTCAGCGTTGCCCGTAGACTTCCTCCTAACTTGGCGCAATTACAAATGGCGCGTCCATTTATTCGCATCGAAAGCACTTCGAGAGCAAAGTCGAAGGTCTTTCTTTCTCTCTCGGCGGGGAACGAGCTCCGCCCTTTTTTCCGAATACAAATTGAATATAATAACGCGGCCGATGCGTGGCGGCCGGCTCGGGGATTTCGCCCGAGGAGGTTCTCGCTAAGCTACAAAACGATCGAGAGAGAGAGAGAGAGAGAGAGAGCGCATGCTGTAATGAGAAAATCGAAGGCGGACGCGGATTTTTCTCGAGAGCCGAGCGATCCAAGGTTCTCTCTCCCCGGCGAGCGCTGCTTCGATATCTCAATTATCGGAGGCTCGCCTCTCTCGCGCCTGTCTTTCAATTAGCTCCGAGAGAGAGAGCCGTTCTCCGACTAGAGTTTTTCAAGTCGCGCGTCGGGGCGAGAGCGTCGATAAATATCGCGGCCGCTCGCCGCCGTGTCCTTCCTTCGTCCGTCGGCCGGGCGAAATCGGGATTGAATTTGTCGGACGGGAAATTATGCGTTTCTAATAATAAAGAGCGGACTTGAAGGCCGAGATACGACGGCGGAAACAAAGGAGCGCGCGAGAGAAGCGGAGAACGGGAAGAACTCGTCCGGGAAATTATAGTTCGGCTTTAAATTCTGACAGCGGAGTAATGGGTATGCATGGGAAATAAGTGTATAAAGAGGCTGCAGGACGAATATATATATATTATTTATGGACTGGCAGTGCTTTCGAGCGCGTTAATGAAAACAGTTTATTGATATGCGATATATGTATTCGCTTTCGGAGATAAGGGATTCAAGGCTAATTATGGTTAATGCGCCGTTTGCGTCGCTGGCTTTTATAACATCGGGAAATAAAGTAGACGGTGTATAGTAAGAGTGTAAGTAAACATTTCTATGGATTTATAAATAAAACAACGATAGGCTGCGATATAGCAATGATTCCAAGAATTTAGTTCATTATTGAGTAAAAAATACAAGTTTCTTTCCCCCTCCCAGCTCCAACGCAGTTTTTTAAATAAATCGCAGCGGCGGGAATGCAAATCGTTGACATAAAACAGCAATTCTCCTCATTTTGTACGTCGCGGCATTTGAAATTCAAGCGCCGCGCAGACGCAAACAAAGCCGTCATACATAATTTCCCTCTTTTCATACTTATCCGCCACGACGGCTTCGCTTCATCTAACGATACCAAATGAAATCATCGCCTCGCTCCCGGCACTTTAAACCCCCGCCACGCTCCTCCGCGCTGATCCAGCTCTCGCGCAGTCGAGCTCGCCGGCGAAAAAAAGCTCCGGAAGCTCGCTTTAAAGCAGGCCGCCCCCCCCCTCGGTCCGCTGCCGAGGAAGCGGATTAGTCTCGCGCCCGGCGCGAGGTGAGGTTAGTCCCCGAGATAAAGGCCGATATGCGCCGGCTGGCCTTCCGTTTCTGGCGCGCTTCCATCTTCGGACGCGGCGCTGCAGGCTCCCTTTTCCGACACACCTATGGCGGGAGAGCTTCTTCCAAGAGAGAGAGAGAGCTAGCCGCTGCACCGCTCGCGAGAGCTGCGGCCAGCTTTTTGCGCTCGCTTCGCCGGCCGCTGACCGATCGAACTATTGCCACCTTAAGCGGGATCGGCCGGGATGATTCGTACGTGCTTGGCGGGAGGCTCTGCTTCTGAGAAATCACCGGATTCCCGAGCTCGATCCTCGGGCTTGATAAAATCAAATTTTAGTAGGGCTTTCGGGGGGCTTTTCGCGACTTTACTGCGAACGACTCGGCATTTAGTTTCGTATATAAACTTTTTTTAACGGCGCAATCTTCATCCCGCGAGTAAATTTACTATTAAGATTATGCTCTGACTCTTGATTGGTATCGCGCTGGCTTGCAAGCAAAAAGAACAATTTCTTTACCCAGATCTTCAGGAGTTAATTGAACAAATAGTATCCTACTCTCATTTCCACTCTCCCTCGCTACATAATCCGCGAAAAATGTTTATTCAATATTCAAATGAATCCATATCGAGAGCACTCCGTAATTGGGTCATTAAGTCCCGGGATTTTTCGCGCTCGAAACGATAACCGCGCCAAGGCCCCGCGACTCGAGCCCGGCTCGACGAAACCTTTTCCTGGAATTCCCCCGGGAGATTGCGCCAGGCTGGGTAATGTTTCACGCGGCAGCGAGTCGAGAGAGAGAGGGCCTTCGGTCGCGGCGCCGCCCGATTACGGTAGCAGTTTTCGACCATTAGGCGATCGCGAGAGCGCTTCTCCGAGAAGACGATTAGGCTCTTAGATAAGTTGAGGCGTCGTCTCGTTTATATTGTGCAATTAATGACGGTAGCCTGATAAGGCTTGATTGATGTCTGCTCTCCGGGCACTTTTTCGTCTTTTTATAGCAGAAGCAGTGAGTTTCCTCTTTTTTTTTATTGCGATTGGCGACTTGAAGAATCGGTTATTTTGCTTTTAACGTTGCTTTGGTAATTAGTAAATATTGATTTTACTTTACCTTTTTTGTTTATTGGTGATTGATCATTTTTGTTGTTAACTTTGCACGCAGAATTATTATTGTAAATTTATTGGTAGGAGGTCACCATCGTATAAGTAATATGAAATTAATAAAATTTTAGTGTTACTGAAATTTATAATGAAAAGTGAATTAACTTTAATGTAAATTAAAAGACGACATTAATTTTTACGGTAAATTTGACCGTGAATCATACATTCTAGAAAACTGTATTACAACGAGATATGATAAAAGTCAAGTATTTTTTTAGAGTTGGGGAAATCCCAAAGATATCAGCAGTAAGCCTGCTTTCATAGCGTTTCACAGTATTAAAAGTTGTAGCTTTCGTTAAAAACAATTACGAGATTGTCTACATTTGCGAGAGAATATTCAAAGAGTAATGAAACCATGACGTTAAATTTTATTTCAAGTTCGAACGGCCTTACGAAAGCGTTAGTTACGCTTAAACGTAACGTCGTATTTTTGCAGCGGAACGTAACGCCGGCCAACAAATCAAGCTTTAACAGCACTATTCCCGGCTTTACGAGGCAGATAAAAAGCGTTTTTACGACAAGATTATGAGTACACTTTCTGACCCCGCGAACCTTCGATTTCCCAGAAAACTTCCGTCCGACAAATCACGCCGCCGACGATTTCTCTCCCGCACTCCTGCCGACTGCGCGGCAACAAAAAAACCGATACTTAATTGATAAAGCCGCCGAAGCCGTCCGAGGCGCGACGAGCGCATAAAACACAGAAGAACGGACTATAAATGAGAGAAAAGGGAAGCCTCTCGTCCCGCGCGCAATTGCTAATTAAGGCAGACGGACGCTCGATTCCTCGGCTCCGACGCCTTTTTCCGGGCGACAATTACCAAACGCCATTCAATTAGCTGAGCTTAATCGAGCTTGCGAGAAGCGTGTCTCTGGGCGCGCGGCGCATATCAATCGACGCTTAAGGAATACTTGATCGTCCTCGCGATAAGCGCGAGGCTTATATCCCCCGCAGACGCGCTCTTTAATCCTGCATTCGTTCCGCTATCGCGACGGGGTGTACTTGCAGCCTCTTTTTCTTCCTCGCATGTGGGTTAAGGCGTTTTTTTTCTCCAATTGCCGAGGGATGAAGCCGAGAGACGAGCGTAATGGAACGACGCGGCTTAACGATCGTCGCCCTGCAGCGCCGGGGGGTTACTTCGGTTATCTTTCGAGCAGAGGTAAGGAGGAGCGGAAGCGGCGTCCCCGGCTGCCGTGTGGGTGAGGAGTCGCCTGTCGGTGAAGAGCTGTCAGGATTGGCGCTGATTGGGACGCCGTGAAAAATGACTAAATCGGTCTAGGACCTACGCGGACGAGCGGGGGCTTTTCGGGCAGCTCCGAGTCCTGTCGAAGACGTTTCGCTTGTTTACGGAGAATATAACAAATTGACGCCGTCGGGAAAATCACGGCTTCCTTTGGGGGATATTTCAGAAAATCTTTCGGAAAAGGTTCGACGTTTTAAGCGGAGAGCGTCGCAGTGGAGGATTTAGAAATTTATTTCCCAGACGTCGGGGAGAAATAGTACATTTTCTTCCTTCTCGCCGACATTCCTCTCTCGTTTAATTAAAATTAAGCGATGGTCGACAAGCGGCACCGTAATCTTTATACATCTCGCAGCGGCAAAAGTTGCCAGTAAACACAAGATCATTATAATAATCGACGAGGAGCGGAGGGGGAAGAATATTCGTTTCTGCTTCGCAAAGCATGACTACACTCAAAAGAGTTCGCCTCGAAAATAACCCCTCTTATCTCCCACACATATGTATACGTATGCGTGCGCACACGCATAAACCCAATTGGTTTAACGACTGCGGGGAGAAAATAGTACGAACCGACCCCCTCGAGCTCCTTCCCCCAATCGGAAAGCCGCAGCAACAGTGGCGAGACCAGAGAGAGAGAACCGAGTCAAAAAGTCCTCGGAGAGACTCTGAGCGTCTCCTCCGGCCCTTCCGCCTTTTACCGCGTCGCGCCGATTCAATAAAGGCGTAGACTTTTCCAGTTTTCCGGCGAGTTCCTCTTAATAAAAGACCGCGGTATAAAAACTCAAGCTCCAATTAAGAAGCGCTGGACGCGAAGTTTATCGCCGCTCTCGTCGTTATATGCGGTCCGCGCTTCTTTTCAGCCTTTTCGCGCTTTCGAAGTCCTTTTCTCTCTGTCTACCGTCGTAAATCCGCAGCCGTAAACGCGCGGGACATTAAAAGCGTCGCGGTTCGCGGGCGATTATGAGCGATTTGGCGCGCAGTGCGCTTATCTCCCGCCGGACTTAAGTGAATAATAACGCGCGCTTAATGCGGAATAATGATTTCGCGAAGTGCCGCATGCGGCGCACTCGGCTGTCGCGCCGGAAAAATCGCGACTAATGCGACGTTTATTAAGCTACGGGAATAAAACGCCGAGAGCCGTGGGGGAGGAGAGGGTTAATGCGCGCTCCGGGCGCGCGCGGCGAATTTCGCTTCGAGCTTCGGTTTTGTTTAGTGCTTGTTGAACAACGTGTATTTGCAAGGGCTTCATGATAAGAAATGCGGCTCCGAGTTAACGCAGAGCTTCTCTTTCCGCAAAATTCTGCAGTCGAGTGTGATTAAAATTTATAACACCGTCTTTTGATCGGTGAGCTGATTCATGTACGCTCATTTGCCGGACGATTATAAGCCAGCAATTTTAAAATTACAAGAATCTGTGTGATTGCGATGACGCAGAGATTTTTTTCTCGGCGATACGCTCAAATAATTACGGCGAAGCTTTTTGCTCGGGCCATAAATAATTCAGAGCCGATCTCCGATTGATTAACGGCGCTCGCCCGAGGCCCCCGTCGGTTTCGCATCGGATTCCAGACATTCCCGCCGCCCGCTTTTACACAAATACCAAAGATATATTCATTGCCCGCGCTCGAGGCTCGATTAATCGGGACTCCCCCTCTTAATTCACTTCCTCCTCCTTCCGTCGAAAATCTCCTATAGCCGTCGCCGAAGGAGGGCATTAAAGCGCTTCCTCGATTCTTGGCAGCGTCGACGCAGACCGGCGAGTCCTCGTAAAATGTGCCCGGCCTCGTAATTCCTCCCTCCCCCCCCCTCGTGAAAAGCAGGCACGCACGGCGGATCTTCGCTGCTCGATCGCGAGGGGAGGACGCGAGTTATATGTAAAGCACGCGAATGTCCGGTGCCTCTTCGAGCGCGGCTCGAGATATTGCGGAACGCGGCCTGGTGGAAGTGCGCTGGTGAGTCCGGGCACTCAGCGGCGCATTTCCACTGTGCTTCTTGGAAGCGCGCGCTTAGATCGTGCGTAACTTTCTTTCGTACTTTATTTAAACGAGGGCAGCTGCCTCGAACTGCTTTTCGATTTTCTTGCTCATTAGGATAAATTAATAAAATCTTATATAATTAGTAATCTTTGCAGGAAATCTTGCAGCTAAATATTAATTATTATTTGCCAGCTGTATAAACTAAATTATGCAATTAGAAAATTTGATATGCTGCATAATAAGCATCGGTCTGTCGTGAAAATACTAAGCACGCGTATGCAATATTATAAATATAAAACTTGATTTTGTGCGACTCCGCATCTAAATCACCTATACTTTTATGTTGCAGGTGAGTAAGAGATCCGACTGCTTCGCAAAGCATCTTCCTCCTTACGTAAGTCAGCTCAATAATATAAATGCCGAGTAGTGGTAAAAAAAAGCGGCCCGATGAAACTCGGCAACGCCCCTGCCGCACTCCTTTATCCCCCCCGAGAATTCAATTAAGTTAACAACCTCCTCCGAAGAAACGCAACCGGCTAAAAATTTCAGTACAAACAGCGCGCGGCGCATTATTCAGGCGAAAAAAATCAGCGAAAGTGCGCGCGCCCCGGTGCCGCTTCTTGGAAAGCGCGTAAACAACGCCGGCCGAATGAAAGCCCCGCAGAAGAAGTACGAGAAAAAGGGCTGCAGCAGCAGCGAGCCAAGAGCGCGCATAACCCACATAAAGGAGAGACGGTCAGGCACGTCGGCTAATAACGGGCCGCAGCCTCCGTCATTAAGTCCCGCGACCGCGGAAACCGCCAGCACGCGACGAGAGAGAGAGAGAGGGAGAGCCCTTGCACTCTCTTTTGTTCCCCTACTTCGTGCGCCCGCACGTGTACTCACTTGGGCTCCGCGTCCTTTTTAGGCGCGCACTTTGGCTCGATTAACTTTTTCAGCCGCCCGAGCGAGCGAAAGAAAGAAAGCGGGCGGCCCGCCGCGCGAGTTTTGAGGTCGCGCGCTAAAGAAGCGCTTTTTATCTTCGTAGGAGTATACTGTATAATTGATCGCCGATAAATTCGAGCTCGCCGAGAGCGCCGCTTTTTTTTCTTTCCTTCGCGGACTGCGCGCCCGGCGTAATTTCACGAGGTATAAAATCAGATGTCCACGGCCTTGCACAGCCGCCGCGCTACGCTTTCCAGCGCAGTTTTTAAGAAAGCCGCGGGCTCTCGCGACAATAAATTAATACGCGAGACCTTTGTTATCGAGTTCGCGCTTTGTTCGCCGATTTCGTGCGCGCGCGAGGAGAGCCGCGATGGATTTTTTTCCGCCCGACTGCGCTGTTAATTGGGCTGCGCTCTCATTGCGGCGAATGTAGCGTGCCTCGCGTGCGAATTATGCTTTTGTGCAGAAAATTACCTCGCACTTAGAAAAGGCGGCACGTAATCAACCGCTCGCACTTTTGTAATCAGCGAGGATGGAGCGCGCGGCGAGCGTTTTACGCGCGTATCCTTGTAATTATCATAAACGTTAACAGCTTCATGAGTCGACGGAATTTATGCGCTACGAAGTTTACTTTTCGAAGAATTAGCAGAATGTAAATGTCACGACGAAGAAGTAATAAAACTGAAATATTTTTCCGGCTCAGCTCATTTTCAGCCGAGTCTTTGTGATTCTAACGAGAAGCTTCTCGCCGCGGCTCTCGCATCTGCTCCGCTACCCCATTTTCCGCGCGCGAAGCCGCGCCAGCTCCTCGTTGAAAATCCATCGAAGCCACGTCTGGGCGCACAATGTCTTCAACAGCGACGGCCGATCCGTCGATAATTTAATACTCGACTTAAACGCTCGAGATGCAGGCAGAGCTGCCTGCCGGCAAACAATGCCATATCCAGGGGGCGCATTTGTTCTGCTCTGCCGCTGGCGCTCTCTCGCGAAAATCGGCACTCGAGCGCCGAGGCACGAGAGGAGAGAAGGACTCAATTATACGCGATCGCGAGGCCTTTCAGCGCCCGATATATTTCTGTGTGCGGCTGATCGCGCGGGGGGCCCCTTTGTTTGCCCCGTCGCGATCGAGAGCGCGTTAATTATCCCACTTCCTTCCTCATTTGCTTCTCTCGCTCTCCGCTATATATATGCACGCCGGAGCGCGCAGCTCTCTCGAAAGGTGAAAAAGCTCGAGTCGGCTCCGCTGCTCAGCCCCGCCGCGGCGCTGATTATTATATTTTCGAGCGCGTATTTTTAGCGGGCCTCGAGCTCCGATCAAAAGAGCCGTCGCTGCGCGGCCGAGTGCATCGAGTGTGTGCTCGGTACTTTAATTTTCTATAAAATCTATAGTGCGCGGTTATCGAGCTTTGGAGATTGAAGCTGGGGAGGCTTGATTAATGCTCGAGGGTCAGTGTAGAATTTCGATAGTCAGCTTATTTTGCTTAATTTTTATCAGCTTAATTAACGCTCGAGAGTTGAAAAAAATGCAGTGAAAAAATAAACGTAAGAATCTGGAAATTTTTAACTATTAATTATTCCGTACACTTCGTGATTAGTTTGTTAAATTTACTTGCAAAAATTCCCCTTTTCACACAATACACATTGAATAAAAAATCGAGTCTGGTCGCCTCTTCAAAATTTAAACAGCGCTTTTGCCCGCGAGCACAGAGCGATTTTCGCCCATCACCCCCGCCGCACAATGCGTAAAAACAGAAACGCAATCAGCCATCCTTTTCCCATCTCTGGGGCGTGCTTGCACTTACGGGCCTCGCTCTACTCGCGAGCGCGCGTTTCCGCAAGAGGCAATTTCGCGGCTCTCTCCGGGCGAGCACAAAGCGAGAGCGTCGAGTGCCGCCGCGCGCGCAAGAGAAGCGAGAGAGAGAAGCCGGCAAATTGGCTGCGCGCTAAAAAACGCCAAAGACACCGTACGACGACTCTCGTAAATTAGACGGCAGGACGCGCGAGCCCCGAAATTCCCGGGATTTCGCGCCGGGCAAGGTTTCATACGGCGAGCTCTCTCCGGAGCACCGAGTCTAGCGGGGAGGTGTTAATAAGGGCTGCGGAGCTGATATATTTTTAATTAAGCGACTGCTCGCAGATAAAAATAGCCGTTCAATTGACGATGGCACTCCTCAATCTTGGCCCCGGGGTACACTTACGCGAGGAGCCCGAAAAACTCCTTTATCCCAGATTTTTAATCATGTGCGCTCTCGCGGGGCGATCGTTTTAATTAAAATTTTTCGTCCAAGCTCTCGCTCCGTCGGCGG
>JAWWEM010015952.1:0-22463 GCA_035582935.1 Ormyrus thymus | reverse complement strand
GTTGGCTCTGAAAGATTCAATCTAAGTTTCTCCGTAAGATTTTGCGTGAAAATTTGCAGAGTTTGTCATAAAAAGGAGGTATTCTATTAAACACTGATGAATGTTGATATAAAAAAGGCACTGAATTCTAAGAATTCATTTGTTCAAGAATGCCTTTTAGTTTTGATTAAAATACTCCATTTATAATTCACGAGGAAAATCCGCAATAAATGCATTTCGACGTAAATATTTCACGAAAACGTTTATTTAATCACCTATTAACATTTAGCAAAAAATTGAAAAAATAACTAAAATGACATCCTCAATAATTCTCCAACAAAGTCAAGCGCGAAGGCAGAAAAGCAAAATGCACCGTGTCTTAATCGGGGCAAGTGAAGGCAGCCCTTCTCTCAGACAAAGTAAGCGGCTCGTTAACGATTTAATTAAAGTACGCAGCGGGAAAAAAGGAAGCGTGACTGCGCGCGGTCGCATTTCGCATTCGATTTGCTCCAGGGCTTAAAATATGCGACGCTCTGTAAGTAGATGTAGGCCGGCTCGCGTCGTTCTATTATATATACGGAGATGCAGATTAGTAATTTCTGTTTGAGAGCTGACATTTAGGCGAGGAAGACGGGATTTATAAATTATTTTAACTTGGTTCAATTGCGGCAAGTTTAATTATTTTCTAAAAATACCAGTATAGTAGCTGATAATACCGCAGTTGATACTCGTTGAATATATTATGTACTCGAATGAGAAGGCAGCACGCACAATAAAAAAGGTAATATGACCTGCATTCTTTTTACGCGCAATTTTTCCTCGTTGAGCATGAATTTAATATCAAAAATGCCCTCTTACGCGGCAAAATTATGAGACATCATCAATTTAAGATATTTTGTTCGACGTCATTGTTTATCATTTCTTATTTTAACTTTAAATTAATTTAAAGCAGTATAATAAAAAAATAAATTTTAAAAAAGTTGATGATGTTCAATAATACTGAGTGAATTAATTAAAAATTGATTACGTTTACCTCAAAACTGACGTTCATTAACGCTCTTTTACACTTCTCTAACTTTTCATCAAATGTTCTTATTTATTCACCATCAACGAAGTTTACGAGTATACTCGAGATTGCAATTACTACACAGCGGTAGTTAAATTAAAATAATAAACAAGAGAATTAATCGAAGCACCTCATAAATTATCAAAAAAAAACCCGCTATTCAAGGCTCGAAAGCCGAAAATACAAAGGAGCTGCAACGACCTCTCAGTAAGAGCGAATAATTGCTCAAAAATCGGGCGGACTATCGGCCCGGGCGGCGACGCGATCGCGCAAAAAGGCAACGAATTACGCGACGCTGCGTCCAAAAAAGCGAGCGACTAGCCGGAAGCGCTCCGGGCCCGATAAGCTCGGAGCGGGCGGCCGACGTCGATTCATCATCGATGCCTTATCGCCCGCTTTCTTTCATTCTTTCTCCCGCTCTGATTTCACGAGCCGACACATCTTTGCGGGCCGCTTCCGGCCCGACCCGAAATTCACCGTTTGTTCCTTCTTTCTTTCCCCTGCAGGCTGGGGAAAGGACTCTTTCGGGGCGGTACGTTTTGATTAATGGTGGTTTATTTGTTAGTTTTAATTTATTTTCGTCCTGGCAGCTCGAGCGCCTTGGGTATTGTGCGTAATAAATGGATTGTGTGAGAATGAATAGATAAGAAGTAATAATGTTTTTAAAGGTAGTTTGTTACAGTCATTGAGAATTAATTAATATTTAATTTATTCAAGAAAAAAATAGAAAAAATCGCCTACAATTACGTGTCTTAATGTGGATTGAAGTATAAAATGTTTTATCGCAGGCATTGCCTCTTTGGAATACTTTTATTTCTAATCAATTCATATTAAAGATATAAATAATCACATTATGAATCTTCAAAATAATGAAACAATCATTTATTTTGGCTGACAACTAATTTTTGATATCACTCTTTATTACTATAGATTCAAAGAAATAAAAAAAAAAAGAAGTTTATTACGAATGTACAAATTTTACTACATCATCCCCTCTCCCAGCACTTTTCAAAAACCTCTCAGCAAACTATCATATCCAGCATCATCAGCATCCAGTCGCGCCGAAAAGGGAAAAAGATCCGCACGCACTTCGCCGGAGGAAGCGCTCCGCTGGGCAGGAGAGCGGCGCGGGGGAGGACTTACCGAGTACACGCGTACTCAACCCCCCCGCCCGAAAAGAGTGTGGCGCGGATCGATAGCGGACCAAGGCGGACGCAGGTGGCGGCGACGGCGGCTGCTGCTGCTGCTGCCCGGCACTGCGACGGAAACTTTGCGTAATTGCTCGTGCTCGATTTTCGGACCGCTGGGCGCGGCGGTGGTACGGAGGGTTTCTTTTTACGGGAAGGCTGGTTCGTGGATTAGGTTTCTTGAGATGCGGAAAGTTTGGGGTTGTGAATGGTGAGCGAGGGCGGGGTGGTTTTTTAGGTGGGTAATGCTGGTTTAAGAGGTGCTGGGAGTTTTTTGATTTTAGGGCTTGACGGATAGAGCCTTTAAGATTTTAAAACGAGGTTTTCTTCGAGAACGTACAAGTAGATGATGCCGAAGCTGCAATTTGTTTTTTTTTTTTTTTTTTACAATATTAATTTCTGATTTTTAGTAGACAAAATAAAGTTTTAAACTACAACAGTAAAATTCTTATCGTTTGGTGGAAATAGAAGAAACTTTCAATTAAAATTTGAAATTGCAAAAGTTAAAATGCGAGTTTGACTATAATTGCGAATGATTATTGCCTTAATATGAATAAATGGAACAAAATAATCTTATGTAGCGAGAAATATTGTTTTAAAAACTTTGTTTTATCAATATTCCCTTTAAATTAAATAAAGTTTGTTTCAGCAATGCTTTTTTTAACGCAAAATTATAGTTTTCTATCAATCTATATGTAAAAATATATAATCGATTGAAATTATTTTTGTCGTTTTAAGGAAAATTTTGTCACGCAATTAAAAAATATTTTTGTTACAAAACAAAAGTAAACATTTTCATAAGTATTCAAGGAAAAACAAGAAAACGAAGAGCTTCAAAAATAATAGACAAATGTTTGATTGGATATTATAATACAAAACTCCCGTTAACCTACGACAATTCAAAGAGGAAATTTCTCCACTCGCTTCCACAACAGATCCCTTCACAATCTTACCTCGATAAAACTCCATCTTATAAAACAAAACGAAAAATCGCCACGCTAAACCCGATAAGAAACTACCCAGCAATCGTCTCCCGTCACCCCGAGAACCAGCCCGAGTTCACCCCGCGCATTTTGACTCCCCCTCCCCCCATAAATCACTCCATAAATCTTTCACGCATCAAGCTCGCTAATAAGCCCCGAGTCTACAGATAGTAAATAGATATGCAGAAAAATTTACGGCGCGGCTTCCGCGGAATCGATCGCCATCGGCACTCGTCGATGCCCGGGATCGGCCTCGTGAATAATTCGACGTGTCGCCGAACTCGCTTGATTCGCGCTTTAAAACTCGCTCCCGGCGTAAATCTCCCGGCGGCGATAGGCATCGAGCTTAAGGGGGGGAGGGGACGATCTTGAGCGAGTGGAGAACAGGGCAATAAAGATTTCTGTCTTATCAGCGTTAACATTGAAATTTATAATTGAATGGTTCAGCGATTTTCGAGGCCGATGGCAGGGGCAGATTTTATGCATAGACTCTGCCACGAGTGTTTGCGATTAATTGAAGTGTGCTTCGATTCGTACTTAGCACGAAATTCGGGTCTTACTGCTGAGAATATAGAGGAGAATGTTGTAGTGACTTTCAAGGCGTCTGGAAATTTAGGTGTTTCAAGATTTGATGTTCGATTCATATGATTGTTTATTCAAATCATAATCTATTAATATTCAGCTATAACGTGAGAACTCAGTAAACCACCGAAAACATCAAACCTCGTGACGTAAATCTAACACTTTTGGTAAGGAAATTACAGTTACTTAGATGTCTCGCAAAACTGTTTACTGTGCGACAACAAGTATTTCTCGACTATTTAAAATATTACTTGAAACATGACTGACTCTCATCCGACAACTAAAGGTTAAGATACCTTTGAATACATCACCTCAAGATAGCCAGCCAAGACCCATTCAGCCACTCGGCTACGTAATAAAATCCAAAATTACACCCTTAAACGTCAGTTCCGCCGCCCGCGACGACCCTTCCCTCCCCCGCCCGAAGAGCTCGCGGGCGCTCGAAAAAACCGGGCGAAATTCAGCGGCCGCTATAAATACCTCGGAGCGCACCGGTCGGCATTGAAAGCGGCGGCCTTCCAGCGGAAGACGAACGGCGGCCCGTCACGCTCCGGGCGCTACGTCATTCGCGCCGATAGGCATCTCCTCCCGCGGCTGCAGCGTCGGCGGCGGCGGCGGCGGCCGTTACGTAGAGCGGCACGCGAGCCTCTCGGCCTGCCTTGCGGGCTCTCTAAGGTTGCGCCGAGTTGTCTTTGACCCGCGGAGATGGGGCGAAGGGGGGGTTGTTTTGGTATTTCGCAGGAATGAGGGTCAGCTTTTATGAGCTTCTGAGAGGGTGGGAGGGGGAGATAAGGTGGAGGAGGAAGGCCGGCCGGTGAGGAAATTAATGAAATGGATGGGCAGATTCGTGAATGTGAAGAGCGCGAGATGTGGATGGGTTTGGTTGAGGGGGGGCAAGAAAAAATTGTAAGTGTATTTTGCTTTCGTGCGCGTGGAAGTTATATTAGGGCCTATTTGCAATCTTGGATAAGTTTGTTTTAAAATAAGGTAATTGGAATCCAAGTATCCGAGTTCAAAGTTATAGAACAAAGATACTTTTGACGATAGATTTATTAAAATTGGACACTAATTTTAAAGAGCAGCGCTCTTATTCAATATTAGTCAGGAAAGTGCTTAAAACTGCTCATAAAGTAGATTACTTATGTATTCTTTATGTATAATTGAACATTTAATCATTTTTATTGCTCAATATGTTTGAATTAAGAATATTGGAATAAGTGTATCGTCTAAGTAATGGATGAAATTCAGAAAGATTAATTGTAAAAATTTGGCTACTTATCAGAGAACTTCATATAAACGAAGAAATATCTGTAATAATCATTCACATCACATCTTTAATAATATCAACAGAATAATGTCTTACTAAATTATCGAAATAAATATTACAGAAACCTTATCCAAATAAAAAATGGAAACTATTAACGGAAAATCATACAATTTTCAAGAAAAAAGAAAATATAAGCCATCCGAAAATATAAGTCTCCCTCCGAATCACTTCGAAGAAAAGAAAAGATCAACCAATTAATACGCGCACTGCTTTCGATAAATCTTGAAGACGAACTCGATTAAGACAAGACCGGAGTAATGATCCGGCCGAATCATCCGCCATCAGCGGGGAGGCAGCTGGTAATCCATCTCCCGCGGTGAACTCCGATTCTTATTATATCTTAGCGTCGAGCTCATCCCCCCATTTTGCGGACAAACGAAGAGTGAATTAATAAAGACCTCGCATGTGCGCGCTCAATCTTTCGCCCGGGAGATCCGTTCTTTTCGGATTCAAAATTGATGAGTCGGGGTTTGTTTCCGTTGGATTTTGAACAGTTAATGTCCTTGAACGGTTTTCAGAAGGATACAAAGTTGAAGCAAAGATTGGGTTAAAGATAAAAGAAGAAGTTACGAAGTAAATTTTTTTTTTTTAATTTTTGAAGGAAGATTTGAAATTTATAAAAATAGCTTTTTTAGTTAGCATTATTGATTTAATTCTTGCTTTTTGGCAATATCTTTTGAAATAAAAATTACAGAACTACAGAAACATCGCGTAATTTCTCCGCCAGAGGACCAAAATTGACTTCTTTTTAATACTTTTTTATTAAAAAGTTTCTGTGCAAATTAATCCTAACAGATTCCTATCCTTGTTTAAAACTTTAAAAACTGTGTAATTTAGGTATAATTAAGTGCTATTTAAACTTACTTATTCCGAAATATTTGATTATGCAACGGTTTCTTGTACTCACCTGTAACAAAAAAGAAAAAATTCACATTTAACTCAGGAAATTTGTAAACAACGAATAATTAATAAGTGATGAAAAAAATCTTTTTCGTTTCATTCCTACAATAACTTTTTCAATCAAAACTAATTATTCTCCCTGCTAATCACAGAGCTTGCATTTACAATACGAACGAATTCACCTCCCGCTGCCACTCTTCCACAAATTTCAATTCTTGTTCCCAAGATCCATCAAAACCCCCGACTCCTCTAAAATGTTCATCCGACCCCTCCGTTCCGAAAATAGCCCCCCTCCCCTCCCCCGCAGCCGGCGCACCTGCAGCTTCCGAAATCAGCATCCAGGCCGTCGCGCGCCATTAGCCGGCGCAGGAGCAAAAGCGGGCGGCTCTCACCTGGCCGTTAATAGATAAAGGCGGCCGCGCAGCCTCGGGGACTATTAACCCCCCCGCGCCCGGCCGCGTTTAATCCTTCATGGGGCCGCGCGGCGATAAATCGCTTCGGAGTCATGCACCGACGCCGCCCGCCGCCGCCTGACAATGACGGATTCGACGCCCGGCGAGAAGCTGAGGGGGAGGCGCGAGGACGCCGCTGGATCGCGGCGTTTTGCGATCAGGACTCGCTTTCGGAATGTTCGGCTGGCATTGCTTTAAGGGCTGCCGGGGAGTGAGGGAAGGGGGAGGCTGTTTGATTTTCTTTTTATTCAATCGACGGAAAGCAGCCCGCTTGAAGTGGATTTTTGGCAATTGGTAGAAAATTTATTGATGTTTTAAGGCTGTATTGTAAAAGTTTAACGAGAGAAATTGGAATAAAATAAAAATACAGCTAATGTAGTGTAACAGGGTGACGTGAATTCGCTTCCAGATGTACTTTAGCGAGAAATCGGTAATGTACTTATGGAAAGGCTGTAGTGATAGGGATTTTTCATTTACCAGTTCGTTCGGCTAAATGGATTGGGTCGTTACTTCTGACACGTCCACTTATCCAATTTACAAAGCACGAAGGACGTATTGTGTCATAAGCCAAATTTTCTCTACTAAAATAGCATGCTATATTATTTGATTAAAATTTTATAAGTTTGGTAAGAAAATAAACTTTACATAGGTATACCTTGCTGAATTTACTGCATGCAATTTAAATAGAAATTATGAATTCGCTTTAATCTTATGCGTTTTAGACACAGAAAAGTGTAATAAAGTGAATATGAGCTGTACATCTTTTTCTAACACAGTGAACTCTTTCTATATGCATGTACTTCGTACTTGTAGAATGAACTTTCGTACATTGTTTTAAACTCATTGTCGGCTTAAAATAGTCAAACTTTTTTAATTAAGGAGCTTTTTTCTTCGCAGAAAACAGTTTATTACACACTCATTAGATTTATTGCCTCGATAACTTCATAATCTGTCTTTTATGCCATTTAAAAACCACTTTCTGCCTTTACGGCCTCTTGAAATCTTACAATCTAACGTATAATTATATTTGAATCATTAAAAATTTTTTATTAGATGTTACTGAAATCTTTTGTGAAATGGTCTAAATCTGGTCCAAATCATTTTACAGAATTTTTGATTTCTTATTACTGATAAAAGGCTGAATAAATAAGTCACGCAATCCTTTTATATTCATAGTCATAAATGTAATTTCAATTTAAATTTTATTTGCAAAAATTTAGCTAGATAAGTCGGCTAAAGATTAAGTAATCCGTTTTAAATAGAAACAGTCGATTCCAATCAGGCACGACACACAAAGCTTATTATTTTTTATTCCGACTTTGTCTTGTTATCACTTTAATGCTACAAAAACTATTCTCAATACTAAATAAATCCTCTGCAGCGTCAATCCATTCTCTAAACCCTCTGAAAACAACTCGATCCTTATCAAGCCGCGCGATTGCCTATTCCCAGCAGAGCCCAAAAAGAAAAGGCGCTGAAATCGACACAATTCTGTACATCGGGCAACGTGTGTCGCCTCGAAAAAAAGTGGAAATTCCGGGAGGTCGGAGAGCGCGGCAATCGTCGTCTCCAGGCATTATCGAGCCGATTCCTAGGCTTCCGGAGGCCGGCATTTCGGCGCTGCCGCGCCGCTAATGCGGTTACGGGGGAGCTATGCTCCATTCGCTGCGACTCTGCGGCCAGCCGCGACTTTATATCCCAGGTAGAAATTTCATTTACGGCCTCGCACACGAGCTTTCCGGGGCGAAAGTGATATTCGGGGTAGAGGGTTCATTTTCGAGGGAGCTGTTTCGTTCTCGAACTTTTGGGGAAAATTGGATTCGTTTTTGCTTCGAATGTTTGCAAAATACTGAATATATTTATTACGATATGGTTTTGAAAGATATTTTTATAAAACAGTAATAATTTGAAGTATTAAAAAGAACTGCTTAAAAATACATTTTAAAGTCTTTCAAGAAATGACGTTTTAACGCCACTTTTTGGGTCACTAATCCTGAATCCAATTCTCCGCGTCTCCTAAAGCGAAGGAAGGAAATGTTTAATACATAAAGAGAGATCTTAAAAAAGCACAGCAGTTACTTTTGTCTTTCTCCGTATCATTTTTATTTATAAAACGAGTATTGAATCGTTTCCAAATCTCCTCATCGTAATCATCAATTTTTAAAATTCTTTTCTTTCGTTGCGTGTTACTTCCATTGCTATAAATAATCAAGCATTATCCTGTGTTTTACATTTATTTATATTCAAATGGGCCCGTAAGGATTTACTCACTTAAAAATAAGTGCAAATTCAAGTAGCTCATCGCATCAGCTTTCAACAAATCAGTTTTGCTTAAATTTAGACTATCCTTAAGCTCTTTAACACTTTTCTGTTTCATTAATCTTAAACTCATTTAGTTCGCCCTACTTTCTCCAACTTTAAAACAACAAATTAAATCAAAAGAAAACCCATTTAAAACTCCTATTAAACAGTGCATCCCACCGCTGCCACCATTCCATAAATTAATAAACCTTCGATATCCGACCAAAAAAAAAAGAGCTCGACAGCCGCATTAAGCAGCAGCACTGTACGGGCACAATAAAGGTCCTTTCCTGGAATATCTGGAGGCGATTTGTGCGCGGCCGGTGTATTAACGTAATTAATTCCCCGAAAGCACGGCGTGGCCCGCAATTGCCTGTTAATCGATTTCCCATATGCTGCCCAGGCTTTTTCTTCCCCACTCCATTGTTGCCCGGAGTCCACATTGTTTTGATGGACTTTATCGCGAGATTATAATTAATGCTAGTCCCGGGTTTTTTTACCCGATCGATAGTTCTCGTTATATTGTTCGTCGATATGAAATGCCAAAGTTAAAGATTGAATTTCCGCCTTCTTTGACGGATTCGTACACTGCGTCGGCAGCGAAAGGGGTTGATAAAAGAATTTAAAAAGGATATGGAGTTTATAATTTATTATAAATGCGAAAATGAGTGTTATAAATCACGACAGAAGTATTATCGGTGTCTACAGTTTTTATTATATTTATGAAAAGTTTAAATAATAAAAAAAAACAATAAATCGTAATGACGAATAATGATTTTTGTCAGTCGTCTGGCTAGAGCCGGTTATTACTACTGAATCAAAATACTCCTCTAAAATTAGAGTAAATCAATATTTAACATAGTTTATTCAACAGCATGAAGATAATGTATGATTTGCTAGATTTTTTCAATATTTTTTACACTAACATACTGTAAATTAATGAAGCGATTATAGATTTAAGGCAGAGTAAAGGATCATTTTTCTAGGATAATCTCCAAATCACTTTAAAATACTAAATCTAACATGTACAGGAACAACAACAATAATCTCAACATGTTTTCTCCAACTACTCGAAACAACAAACTTCGCAAAATTTTCCGGCCGAACTACATAAAACTATAACAATTCAAAGAATCCCAATCCCATATTTCATAATGCTTCTTTCCGCTTTAAAACTCTGCTCCATACCTCGCACATTCTTTATTCAACTACGCACAAAGTTTGACTTCCAGGTACAATTTTCGTATCTCGAGGCATTTCAATTCAAAGTCGGGAAGGCTGGACTTAGGCCGTAACTACTGACGACTTCCGGCCAATCTCTCCTCTCCAGTCGCACTCGATTATGAGGGACGGAAATTTTACGACCCGCTGACGAGATAAGCCTCTCTCTCTCTCTCTCTTCTTTTTTTGTAGGTTAGGGATCGTTTAAGTTCTCCTTTCTGGGGTTCGTTTTACGCTTCTGGGCTTCTGCGATAGGATTGCGCTTCTTTCGGCTTTATAGTTATTGGTTTATTTGGAGGGGAGTTTTGTGAATTGCTAGGCGGAGATAAAGCGTTTAGATTAATTGTCCAAGTTTTCTACAAGTAAATCTTACGTTGCGTTTGAAATGTGTAACTTTTGACATTTTGTAACTTTGGATATGCATCCTATAACCATAACATGTTGATGTCATTTTTTACAGGAACAATAACATTTCAAATTGCAAGTGCTGAATTGTAATTAAGTTTTATAATATTAGATGATTTATATCTGTTCGTGCAGAATGAATAAATAATGAATAAACAAATAAATAGATTTAAATGTTGGCAAGCAATAAGCATCTCTTTATGTTTCATTCATTTTTCATTCAGTTTCAGTTTTATATAAAAGATAAATAAAACACGTGGAGAAAAAATGCGCAGATCATGTAGGTTTATTACTCTTATTACTGGCAAGGAAATTTTTATCTATAAATAATACGGCTCGGCTTGTGGTTATATATAAAAAGCTCTCCATAATAGACACTACTGCTGGAATAAAAACTTTTTCATGCAGTCTTTCATCGCTCAATATCTTCAATAATGCGAGTTAGAGCAACTTTTTATTTCGTATTCAAATAATTTAAAATTACCGTACAATATAAACTTTGAATAATAAAAAAGATTTCCTCGAGCCTTATTAAGATAGTCGGAATCGTGAATCAGTGAAAATTGGCACTTTTGAAAATATTTCTACTTGTTAGCGAAGTTTTCGTTATAAGTACCTAACTTGTTTCACAAAAAAGAAGTTAACCTCATATTAAATCCCTAAATGTCAGCATTAAATATATTTTAGAAGTATTTTATAAATCATTGATATAACGCATTTGAAAGCCTCAACGCATATCTCGATCTACTACTCCTACAAAAACGAAATCACTTCTACCACCTAAAGCTCCTCTTTTTCGAAAAAGCTCCCTTCCCGAAAATCTTCACTGGCGCCCGAAAATCAATAATTTTTCGATTCGCGCCAGTCGAGCGACCTAATTACGCGACGGTGCGCCAGAAATCCATACGGCAAACACACGAGCAAAAAGAAGGAACGGAGGGAAAGGAGGACGCGACGGAAGCTTGACCGACGACGAAGTTCGGCGCGACGAAGTTAGCCGGTCGAGGGAAGGGGATGTCCGAGCCGAGGAGGAAGTACGCGATGCCAAGCTGCCTTTTTTCGAAAAATTGGAGACTTAAGGGGATTTTCTTTTGGATTTCGGCCAGGGAGTGTCAATAATGGCCGTCTGCCTCGTAAAAACGGGTCTTTAGCTGACTGATATGTTAATTCGAGGATTTACGGACGGAGGAGTAAACAAGGAGGAAGAAATTTGGGGAAAAGGCGGATACTTCGAGAAAGTGCTTCGCGTAGATTTGTATAAGTCATCTGTAATCCTTTCGTTTTTATTAACGATAATTGACCTGAAAAGGATTTTTCACGATATATATATTTCGAAAGATTTTAAGTATTTTAAGTGAGATCATTGATAATTTTAATTCAAATTTTTATAAATAGATTCATTAATCACAAAAGCTTTTGTAGGCCTTTTAGATTAATTTAGAGGTACTACATAAATATTTTCTTAATTCTTTTGAAAGTAAATAAAAACTTCAATTAAAAGTTCAGATAAATGATAATTTCCGCTCGAGATTTTAGTCTAAATACGTAATTTGCTTTATACAGTAATAAGAAGAGCGATAATGAAAAAGTTCCATCAAAACTCCAAAAAACACTTACATTTAATTAACTCCGACAAACTCCCAGCAAACGCCTACGCGAGCCCTAATCACATCAGAAATATCCGAGCAACCCATAGAAACGCAATCCGCCAACATTTGGAGAACGGTATTCTTCCTCGAGTTGAACGAAGCGCTCCGAGAGTTCGCAAGCTTCCCCGCTTCGAAGTTTGCCGGTAGACGTCGGCGACTGCGCGCGAAGTGTCGCGCGGAAATCGATTCGAAGTGACCTATTGCTCGCGCAGAGTGAGAGAGAGAGAGAGCCTTTCTGACTTTGAAGATTTGGCTTGTCAGTTGGAGAGACGCCGCGGCTTTTGCGGAAATGCGCTGAAATTAAGTTTTTGAAGTGGAAGATTGATTGATGGTCTTTTCGGGGATTTATTGTAAGGAGGTTGGGAGTGATTTTATTTCAGATAATTGACTTTTTTTAGCTGCTTTAGTAGCTTTGGAGGAAGTAGAGATTATTTTATTTGTTACGGGGCGGAAATTTATGTATGATGGGTGATGGGATACAGTAAGCAGAGTCAACTTCCAAAAATATTATTACTTATTTTTATTGTTTTTAAAATATTAAAAATATTACATTAATCACAATAACCAAAATTTCAGAAAAAATGTCAATAATATTAGTGAAATTTGATCTGTTAATTTAATAAAGCAAGCTAAAAAAGAATTCGATACACAAAATCTAATCAAAAGTAAATTTCAAATTTTCTGAAATCTTTATGAAATATAAAGCTTAATTATTTGGTTGAATTTTCTTTTAAGAAATCCCAACGTTTTGAAGTTTCAAGAATCTTTCAGCAGCGCAAATTAAAAAGTTTAATATCCGACAAATCGGCAGACATTGCCGACGCATTTTGAGTGACTTCACATAACGCGCGAGAAGAGCACTAAAGTCGCTCGGCGGAAAAATTTGTAATTCAAATGCTGCGACAATTCAGCAAATAGGTGTATAATTTTCCTTCCGCATGCAAATTAATTAAAATTAGGGACGCCTTTGTCACCCAAATCTCATCCGCGTCACGAAATAACGTTCGCCGAACGGAAAACAGTATCGATCGACTCGAGAAAATAAACGAGTCTGTTTTTTTTTCCTTTTTCCCGGCGAAAAGAAGGTTCGTAAGTAAAAGGATTTGTCAAGGATTTTAAAAACTTTGTAGGCACGTTTCTTTCAAATTTTTCGAGTAATTTGACATTCTTACTTCATCTTTTTTACGGATGCTTTGGATCGATGTCAAATTTCTGTCTTACAATACGGTTCTCGTTGGCGCAATAAAATCGTATAATATATAATAATCTCTTCTAAAAATGAGGAGCAAAAATACAGTAAATTTGCTGCTTGAGATGCATTAGTAGAATTAAGTAATGCACTTATGGAAATGATGCGACACGCGGATTTTTCATCTGACAGTTGATTCAGCTGAATGGATAGAACTGTTACTTCCGGCATTTGTGCTCAATCAATTTATAAAGGACAAAGGACGCATTGAGCTCAAACCCGTTTTTTCGTGACAGATCTAAACAAAAATTTCATTTATGAATAATTGCTATAATTTGACAATTTACAGATAGTTTTGTAAATTATTTAACAACTTTTATTTATTCATAGTTATTGTTTGCGAGATATTTTTGAAAAAATTTCAAACGGAATTTCGAAACCAATAAAAAGGGCTTTTATGTAGTTTTTTCTTCTTTTTCGTCTTCTTTTTCCGTAAAAATTGAATGAAAAAAATACAGTTAAATCCGCCGTATTGAAGTAAACTGCTAACATTGCTGGCGAAACTTCCACTCGAAAAACTTGAATTTCACTCTCCAAACCGTATACAAAAATTTAACCACATTTTTCTTCCCCCCAACTCCCCGAAATCTTTAATCTCGAGTTTTCGAATCCTCTCCGCGCTCCCACACCACATTAACCTCGAAACCGTCGCCTCCCCCCAATAACCCAGCCCAGCCAGACTCAAAGCCACGCGGCGTCCGGTCCTCGCGGCGCGCAAGAAAATCAGAGGGCGAGAGAAATTTCTCGCGCGGATGCGCACTTATTTCATCGGGTCGACGACGAAGGGGGGGGGGAGGAGGAGGGGAGGAGTCTGACTGACGGCGAGATCAATAGCTAACGAGGGCGGCGCGTCGGGGGATGGAATTCGGCGGGTCGTTGCATCGCTGAGGATATCGCGTGATTCAAAGAGATTGCCCGGAAAAATGACCTGGAGGGAGGAGGGGGGGATTGGCTGGGAGGTTCGGCGAAGTTTCCGGAGAGCTGCGAATGGCTGGGAGTTTTGTACTTTTGATAAGATTTTTGGACCGGTGGAAGTGGGTATTGCTGAAGGATGCTGATTTGTATACTTTTTGGCAGAAATTGAATTGGATTTGTTTGGAAAAGATTTCGAAATAGTTTACTTATAGACCGATACTAAAGCAAGCGAAGAAGCTTTTTTAGCTATAAGCATTTGTTTAGAAAACTGTATATTATTGGCTAAAGTTGATTTGCAAAATAAAACTATCTCTTCGACTATAAATGTAAATTGAGTTATTAACTTACAGAGTTTATACACAAATCTACCAGTAAGAAATTATGTAACTGTAATATGAAATTTGATTTCGAAATTAGCTAAAATCTAGTTAAACACACGTTAATTTTATGTCAGGACAAGACTAATTAAGTTTCGAAATTTCTCGGATCTCGCTAATATGTAATTCGAAGATTACGCTGTCAAGTACTTCTCTTAATTCCATTTGGCATTTTACAATATTAAATAAATTACGCAAGAGGTGGTTTTTAAAACATTTTTTTTCATTTTAAAGTACTTATCTTGCTTTAGCGAGAATAAAAAAATTACTTTGAAATATCTCATTTTGCAGAACAAAAACTCATGAAACAACCCCCTACTAAACCCAAAAATCGTTACGCAAATAATACTCCGAAAAAAGAACGCGCCTCGACGCCGAGTAAAAAATCCCGGCCAAAAAAAGCCCCCCGCCCCCAATGAAAAGTCCAATTTCCAGCGCAGCGCTGACTAAGTAACTGTGTAAATCAAGCGTTCGATCGCGATTTTATTGCGCGATAAATCTTCATCGGCGAGCGGCTGCATTCGGCGATTCGGAGAAAAGACGCTCGTTCGGATGAGTCGCCGATTACTGGAGCGCCCCTTTGGCTTTTATCGTCGAGATTTCGGACGCCGCTGCTTTTTCTGCGGAAATTGTGCCCGCCGATAAGGTTCTTAGCTTGTTTTCTCGATATTGGGAGGGGGGTTTTCTCTTGAACGCAGACGAGATGCTTTGATTAACGCGCGATTAATTTAATAAACATGCGGAGAAAAGATTTGATTTGAAATTTAATTAGAGAAGGTCTTCAATGCTTGAATGATGTGGAAAAAGTGGTTAGAAATACAGTTGATTTAAGTCTGTACGTGTGTTTAATTAAATTTGGATCACGGCTAAATAAAATTGCGCGATATTTCAAATTTATATGCAGATATGCGCGAGAACACTTGCTCTAGGTACGTTTAATGAAAATGAAATATTTATAAAAAAAAACTTTGTTTTAAATTTCGATTTTATTACTACTACTTTTTTCTGCTATGAATGACTTCTAGAACTCTAAGCACTTTTTTTATATAAATAACTATTTTTTAATACGCAAAACTTTTGTTAAATATATAATGTTTCAAACTTTTCCTGAAAAGCTTGTACGTAACATTTTTAATTGTGATAACGAATTTGAAATGTTATTTTAATTTATCAATTCGTGGCAAAAAAATTTCTACAGCGTCAAAAAAACACCGGACATTCATATGTTGTGAATATTACTGCTTCTTTTCTGCAATATAAATTACTGAAAGCATTTTTCAAGGAATGTTCTACTATTACAAGAAACCTTTGATTAATATTACGCGTCTTACAATGTTCCTCTATTTACTCTTTTATTCCTTGACAGTCTTTTATTCCTTGAACTCTAAGATTCTTTAAAAAGCTCTTGCAATTCTCATCCCCCTTCTTACCGACATTCAGAGCGAAAACGCAAAAAAGTAAAGGCCCTATTTTTTTTAAAAATGACTCCGCTAACGTATATTAAGCTAACGTAGTCGCTTTATAAGCCCATAATCAAATTATATGCATATATTATTGCTAATTTATTGCAAATTTGCTACGCCGGATTTGATTTTGTTGCTCCAGTCGTTTCCGAGAAACAATGAATACGCTAACTTAATATTAAGCTAGCACAGTTACCTCTGCAACTCCGGCCCTAATTATTGTTTCTGCCCAAAACCAACAGCATATTTTCTTGCTCAAAAATCCCATTGGAGCAACAGCCACCTCTCCGTAACTCTGGTCCTAATTATTGTTTCTGCATAAAACCACGCTTCTAGGAATCGGCTAGAGCAACAAATTAAAAAACACGGGCTGTTTGAGCAATAAATTAGCAGCAAATTATGCCACCGGTCTTACATTTTGGTAACTTTGTAAGGCCAGGAGATAGAGAGATTAACTACGCTGGCTTAATAATTAAATTGAAGCAACAAAATCGAGTATGGCGTAACAAATTAGCAACAAAATATACATATGGTTTGTTTATGGGATTACGAAGTGGCTACGCGAGATTAATATACGTACTAATATACGTAAAAAGTTTCGAATATACACGAAGAAAGGAGAAAAGCCGATTTCCGCTTCCCAATAACGGCGCCGAGAGCAGCCGATTGATCTACTTGGAAAATCAATTAACGCCGACAGCTGGCCGAGCAATAACAAAAGCAAAGAAATGCGTAAAAACGATCGTAAAAGGCATTTCCTAAAGTTTTGAGATGATATTGCGAAAATTTTGAATGTAATAAGAGAGAAAAGCACTTTGAAATTCGAGCATTAAAAAACGTTTAGATTTTTTCGCGTTTGACGAGTTCAGGTGGATTCGGCGTTTATTGGAAACTTTTTCTGAAAGTGACGTATGACAGAAAACTTTTCTCAAAAACCTGCGTTTCATCCTCGTAGAAAAAAGTTAGAGCTTTTTTTTTTAAAGTAATTTCGCAATTTTAAAGATCTAACCTCTTCAAACCTATTTTTAGTTCACAAACATTAACCCACATTCAAATTACAATTTTATTAACGTGATCTAAAACTTTATTAGGCTATGAAATTTTACAGGACAAATTACCAGCAGCTGCGCGCCTTTAACAAATTTGAAAATATAACAACAACTTTCTTCAGGCTGATCTAAAAAAATTCCTAAAACCCTCATAACCTCCCTCAATATCAACACACTCATTTCATCCGGACACTAAAACCCATCGAACCTTTCGAATTCCGACAAATGATTCCACTCTCTCTCGCGGCCCAAAGCGGCCGCGCGCAGCACTTTGCCGCAAAAGCAGCGTTGCAAGACGATAGCCCGAGATCAATCATCGAAAATATGCCTCCGAGGCTTGCTCGCGCACCCCGCCGCCCTCGGCTCTCCCTTTTCAGGAGCCCGCGCGTTCCGCGATAAATCAAGGGGGAAATAAATGCGTCACGCGTACCTGCACTTTGCCGCTGTTCCTTTTCTCGAGGCGCGATATCCGATGACGGGCGCCGTACAAAAGCGGAGAACTCTCCGCGGTCTGCCGCGCGGAGCAGCGATTTTTCAAAGTGCGTATATGTATATACGTTTCTTACATTTCACCGGGCTGAATTCGGGAGGACTCCCGCGGGGGGGGGGGTGAACTTGCCGCGAATTTACGACGTGTTTCGTAGCATTCTTTGTGCGAGTGCTGTTCAAGTTCACGCGCAAAAATTGCAACGTTACGGATTACCGGCAGCTCTTTTTTCGAGCGTGATGAACAAGAGGATCGATGATTCGGCCGATTAGGTATTTCATTAATTTATTGCTAACGATTTAAATGTACTCATGATTAGGCATTATCTGTTGTCATCGTTAGATTTTTTCGTGATCGACTTTTTTGTTGCAGGATTCCTTAGACTCTGAATTTTATTTTAGCGTAAATAGGTTAAGACGCTCTCAGGAACTTCCACCGTCTGCTCATTACTATTACACCGTCGGCAGCAATTAAATAAGCTTTTGACTAATTAATTATTAAATGCTAGCTAGCATTTTTGCAAAGATTTACTCGTTGCTTTTCAATAGATGATAAATAAAAATTCATTACAAATTATATCAAATTAAGAAATTATCAAGTCATTTTGAAGTTAAGGAAATTGAAGCCTAAATTATTATTGCGGTCTCTTATATTTCCTTCATAAACAAATCATTTATTCGTTTTTACATCGCCTCTTCGACCTACTCAAAGATTCCTTCGTATTCCACCTGAAAACGAAAATCTATAGCCAAAAAAAAACATCCTGTTTATCCAGTCAACTTTTCAGCCAGCCTCCCTCGCTGATCCGCCCTCGCTTTCCTGTTTGTCCAGTCTGTTTACCAAAAGAAACTTCCCCAAAAGAGAGAGTATATGCGAGAGAGATCCTCTCTCTCTCTCTCTCTCTCTCTCTCTCTCTCTCTCTCTCCTTACCTCTCTCAGCGGCAGTGATTAATTCTCGAAATCCAGCCCGGCGCACGAGGTCCGCATTCTAGATGCGCGAAATCCCCGATACTCGTGCCGCCTATTCGGGGACGCGGCCTGCGTATAAATCGCACAAAAATCGAGCGGCTCGCGCGTAATAATTCACGGCGCGGCCGCTCATACGCGCGGAGAGAGAGAGAGAGAGAGAGAGAGAGAGAGCCCATCGACACGCCGGGCTGCCGACGCTCGATCGATTCTCCTGCCTGCCCTCCGTCGCCGCGTGCATGCGTGCTGCTGCCGCTGCCGTCCTGCTCTCGGCGAGGTTCCGAGCGAGCATGTGCACTGCGTTGGCTTTGTTTCCGCGAGCCGCACGGCGGGCTTTAAACCCGTGTTCGCGGCGTTATAGCCTTTTTGCGAGCCAGCCGCGGGGATTGAATGGAGGCACATATTCTGTTTTTTTTTTTTTTTTTATTTTAGGCCGAGTTATTTGGGGTTACGGGAGAAGTGAATCTTGGGCTTGGTGGTTTGTGGTGGTTTTAGTAGGAGTTTTTTAAAGAAGAGCTGATCATACGCGCTTGAGGTCTATTTATATTGTCTTGATGGCTGTTTGAATGTGAGTGAAGAAGAGTTTTTAGAAGTTTAGATAAATAATTTTCTATCAATATCATTGATATTTAAGTAGTAATAATGAATTTCATTCCATTCACTCTTTTTCATAAATAAAAACTTTAAAAATTGGTTCATTGTAAATTTCCAAGTAAACCATTTAATTTATGAAATATTAAGATTAACGTCTGATAATAAAATGACGTTAATCGGGAAAATTTCATTTAGTTTACAAATAGAATCGGTTTTTAAGCACGAAAGACGAATGACCAGCGGTATTATATAGGAATTTCATCCCCGAGGTAAACCTGAAAACCATTGTTAATTCAATAAAATATAGTTTAGTCGCAGCCTCGAAGAGATCCCAGAAATTTTCTTGCAGGAAAACTCAACCTCCAACGTTTATCCTACGTAATAATCAAATGTATAGTAGAATTTTTTCGAACAAAGACTCAATCAACAGCTGCTTTGATCCAGAACTAATTTACATTGGTATCATAACGGAGTCGTCCTCGTAAATAGCAATTTTCCGAACTAAAAGTGCGTTAACTGCAATCCCGGAACTTGGCGTCCTTCTGGCCATATGGCGACTTTGTACAGGCCAATTGGTGTGAGTAACGATTTATATTAAAGAGCAGTTCACGTAGATAAAGAAGAAACAGGTTTCGTGTCGCAGCCGCACCGCTTTCCCAAGAGTTTTCATGAAAAAGGAAGCATAAAGGAGGAAATAGAGCAGAAATAGAAAAGGTTGATTAAAGAAAAAAGCAGAAAAAACAAAAAGCAACGTTTCTGCTTTCGGGTTCGGCTGAACTGGAGGAGCCATTTTATGAAAAATTTAAGAGAACGGCTGTTTGAAACAGTCAATTCTGTGTAAAGCACCTTTAATGAACCTTTTCCTTCGTTATCCGAAAAGGCGAAAAAATTATAAATAAAGTATCAATAATAAATTCCCAACAATAATAAAAGTCCCTTTGTTCTATTTTCTTTTTATGAAAATTATTTTTTTCCCCAAGAAAACAAATTCTTCCCTACACGCCGACAGAAATTTTCCACGAACTAACGAAGAGCTTAATTTCCAAAATAATAATCCGCGCCGAACATCCCGCGTCCGAAATTAAACAGGCAGCACTCCGCAGATCTGTGGCATCGCACCTCAATCAGCTTTAATACACAAACAAAGGCGTCGAGCGGCGGGGCAGCTCGTGAATATTTCGCGGAGATTCCACTTCGGCGCGATTAACGCCCGACTCTCTCTCTCTCTGCTCTCGCGCTCCGCTCGCGGAGTTCCGCGGCGAATAATTGAAGGCGCCGGGATTTATTAATTCCGACCCAATTCGACTCTTCGGATCGCGAAGGTCTGTGCGAGCCTTATTTTTGACAGCGGTAATCTTTCATGAACCGGCCGCTGCTCGTATTTGCGGAGGGGTACGTCAATGTTTCATCGGGCTTTCCGTAAGTTGCAGTTTTTGCCCGCTGGGATTTGCAGCTTGTGTGGGAAGGGAATATTTTTGCACGCGGAGGATTGAATATTGAGATGAAGGGCTTGTGCATCAAATTGGAGAAATATAGTGTTGGCGAGGGTCCTGGATCGATAGTCTTATTAAAAGTTTTAGTACTTTTATTATATTGATTAAAAATACAAATTTAAGTATTGTAATAATTTATCTAAAATTTCAATTCAAGACTTTGAATTATTCAATGATAAAGTTATTTTTAGATGAACTATTCTGAAAATAAAAATACTGCACTTTTGTACTAGAATAAGTTATATATGCTTTTAATTAAAAATCTTTCCCAATAATCAATTACTATATAAACTATAAACAATGATTTTTGATACATTAGCCATTCAAACCACGTAAAATCGATATTTAAAAATTTTTATAAAAAAATCAGCTTTTTACAATATAATTTAATTAAAATATGGTAATTTAACTGTTTTTTACTTGACGAATATATTTCTAAAGATACAAAGCCGATCTTATCTAATTATAAAATTTTTAATTGCTCGTCCACAAGTGACAATAAGTGACAATGTAATTTTACTAAACCTCCTTCGTAAAATGTGACCATTTTTCATCTCACCCCCAAACCTATAAATATCGCAGCCGCAATTTTCCCGGAAAAAATAAGCAAAACCCGTCTCCCGTCACTTCAGCACGTCCGAAAAAACGCAGCCGGGAAAAATGAAAGCGCACTGGCGGACTGACCTCCTTTGTCCGTCCGCAGCTGCGAAAAAAGGTCGCGGGGATTTCATTAAAGCGATAAAATTTTCGCACCCGTAAAATACCGCAGTAATTAAGCTGAATTTTTCAGGGCTTTATATCGCGTCAGTCGCGCAGGACACCGCAGAAGGATCCGGCTTTGCCGGACCGGAGCCTGCATGCAGAGTCTTCCGGCAGCGGGATTTGAGGGAGAAGGAGCCAGGTGCTTAAGTCTTGGTTTATAGTTGGTTAAAAATTGCGAGGTTTTTATAAAAAGTGAGACAAGGAGAATTTTGGTGGTTAGGGATTTTTTGCTGAGCTTTTGGTGGGAATTAGTATAAACATTTTAGTTTTTTTAGTTTAAAAGTAGTAGTGTTATAGATTACCAGTCATTTTTAGTTTCAAAATTGTTTACTAAATGTTCCAAGTTATTCGAAAATTACTAAATTCTGAAAGTAATCTGCTATAAAACCAGAGATATTTTATGCAAAACCAAGATAATATTGACGTAAGAAACTCGTAGAAAAGCTTCTATTCAAATCTTTAGCGAAAATTCAGAAATTTTTAAGTGCAAAGTGCAGTTTTTACTTACAAATCAATGAATGTCAACTTTTGATCAAGAGTAGCCTCGTTGAAAGCAACTGACAATGCATAAAACTCAAGTACAAACCATTCATGAGCAAACGTATTCCATCTGAAAAGGAGCTATACGTATACCACAGTAAAAAAAACGGCATGAATGCTTTTAAACCGCAATATTGAATAAAAACTTGTAAAAAAGCTGTAGTAATTCCACCAGTCGCACACAGTAGCAAACAGCACATAATAAACACTTCTTTCCAAAAAAAAAAAATATAAAAAAAGCTCAAGATCTCCTCATGAATTACTCAGTGTCCTCTCAAGAGCATTTCATTTGCAGGCTTTTCCGCTCCCAGTCCTGTAAATAACGAGTCGCCACCGGTTTCTGGCCGTAAACGAGCGCGAAAATCGCCCCGACCGTAAAGATAACGACGAGCAGCTTTCGCGAGCTCACTTGCATTACGGAAATCCCGCTTACCGAGCTTATACACTGAGAAAAAAAGGTAGTTGAAATAACGACAAATTGTAATCAAATTAAAGCACTCAAAATTTGCTATCAAA
>JAWWEM010015941.1:5718-22468 GCA_035582935.1 Ormyrus thymus | reverse complement strand
GGTGTGACAGTGGAGCGTCTAGCCGCCTTAAATTTTCCAAGGGCTCTCTCTCTCTCCTGCATCGCTCCGATGCACCGGCGCGCGCAAGGCGGAAGATCTATTCGATTAGATCCTCCCGCCGTCAGACGCCCGTCAGACTCTCTCGCTCGCGCCTTTTAATGAATAATAATCCGATCGGCGAGAGAGAGAGAGAGAGAGAGCCGGCAAAAATAGAGACCAGCCCGAAAGACGCCGGGCGACTTTTCGCCTGCATAATGAAGGCGCCGGTAACGCGGGCTTTTCTCGCCCGGTGATCGCCCCGCTGCAGAAATACGCCGAATGCCGAATGTCGAGCGTCGTTCGAGCCCCTGCCGCGGCATTGCATAATTATCCGAGGCTGCGCGCGGTTATATATAGAGGTGGCCCGCTGCCTTTTTCGAACGGGGAGGGTTATGATTTCGGAATGGAAATGATTTCGATTGTTTACGATGTCGTGTACGAGATGCTTACCCTGACGTTTATTGGAGAGGACAGGAATCTGGGGCTCCGAGTGATGAAAGACTCGGTGTTTATTGTCATAATAATGAGTAAAAATAATGCATTCCTTACTCCGCCGCGATGATGCCAATTCTAATTAAAAGAACCGGTCTTTCTTAATTTAGAATGTAATCCCCAATAGAGATGAAAAACGTTAAATACCTACTTATAAGGTATTTTCAAAAATTTTACCTAATAAAATAGGTATTTTTACTTCCTAGTTATTTCGATGTAACGCTTTTTTTCATGGTCAGCAGACTTTTAAACTAGTTTGACTAAATTTAAACTTATTTCTCGGTATTTGCACGGTTGTTACGATAGGTACTTTTCTTACCTCAGAAATACCCAGAAACTTGCTTGGTATGCTAATTGTGAGCGAGAGAGATAGAAAAGAGGCAAGAAATTTACGTTTTCTTTAATTACTAAAGCAGTATTATAAATAAATGTTTCGTTTATGCTTCTTATGACTATTTCGGAAAGCTATCTAGAGCATTCAAAATCTTTTGTATATTGTATTGCATAGCTGAGAACGGATTGAAACTTGATTCGAATATTTCTAGCTTATCCGAAAAGTCGTTACATCAAAGTTAGTTAATTAGGAATTAAAAATACCCATTTTGTACTTTCCTGGACATTTTTGATAATTTTATCTCTACCGGGGAAGAAAACAAATTTTTTAACTTGAATTTTCTTCATGAATAATTTTCCAAACTAGCCAGATCTGAATCCAAAGCCAGACCCACCGCTAATAATTAAAGGCGCGATTAGAAATACAGCAGCCGAAAAACGTCAAAGTCGTCTTCGCAGAAAATCTTATCGATAACCCTAAATAACTAATTAAGATTTTGGATCCCAGCTCTCTCTCTCTCTCTCTCTCTCGTCCGAGGGCAGGAGGAGGGACGCTCGTCAAAAATAGTCGGCGAGCCTGACGCGCGATTCAATTTACTTTTCCAGCTGGTGCTGAACTCGATGCACAAGTACCAGCCGCGCATCCACTTGGTGAAGCGGCCGGACGGGAACGAGCCCATCGAGGACCTGGAGCGCGAGCCGCACAAGACCTTCATATTCCCCGAGGCCATATTCACCGCTGTCACCGCCTATCAGAACCAGCTCGTAAGTCGACTCTTTTTTTGCGCTACCGCGCGCCGATGACGCTTCTTCTTCTTCTTCTCCTTCGCCTCGCGACTTTCTCTCCCGGCCTTTGACTGTGACTTCTTTTTATTGCAAAGGAGAGCTGAAGGATTAGCTCGCTGTGATCGCTGTAACGCGTTTCTATGTTAAACCGATATTTTTGCGTAATTCGAAGTGGATTGTTGATTATTTCAAGTGCGGCGAGTCGTAAGCGACGGTAAAAGTTACGTTCGAGCGAAATGTCTTTTCAAAAAGGACGTCGATCAATTTTGAATTTATCGAGAACCACCTCGACGCACAAAGTATACGCCGCAGAAGGCAGCGAACGATCTCCCCGTTTCTTTTTTTTCCCGGAAATTTCACCGCTCGTCTGGAAATACATCCTCTCCCTTCCAGCGTCCCAGCGTCAAAGGCGGCATATAAATCGCGTCGGAAAGCAGGCCGCGCTCGCGATGAAGACGCTCGCGATCGTAAAGCAGTTAAAAATAATTGTCAAGCCTCGCGTCCCATCGGCTGCGCGCTCGGCGCAACTACTAGCTGCAACTACGTGTGCATCGACTGCTCTCGTCCCCCCCCCTTCCGACTTGGCTTTCTTTCATAAATTAACCGGCGGCGTCTCGCGTCGTTAAACTCGGCTTTTTAATCTGCGTTTTTATCCCTTAAATCACGGCTAGATTTACGGCGGCCGCCGAAAAAGCCGGGGCAAAAAGTCCGCCGGTTCGTTGGCGCGCGTGTAGACAAGACTCGCGCGCATTGTCGTATATTTTCACCGCGCCGCGGCCGCGCTGTGTGGTCCGCGGGCGTCGCGGCGCGCGACCGGAGTTCATAGGCGAGAGCGAGCGACGTTATCTCCCCGGTCCCTTCGGCAGTCGGCCGCGACAATGGACGGATGGGTGGGGACGCCGCGAGCGAGCCGATACGGGCCGCGAGCGCGAGGAGGTGAGAGCCGGAGCGAAGGATTTTCGTCGGATGGTTAATCCGGCGAGTCGTAAACCTGTCGAGTAAGGAGCGGGAGTTTGCAGTGCCGGGAGGAAGGAAGAGCTCCTCGCTGCCTTCTTTGCCGGCTATTTTTGACGGATTATTTTCGGGGGCCGCCATTAGCGGGACACGCTTCGCGGACGGGCTGATTTATTAATCGGCCGGTCGATCGTTCTGTCGGGCTTTGATGTGGGATGTCGAGTGCGCAATTGCGCTGCCGTCGCGGTAGGCCGGACGGGCCGCCTACATTGAATACCGAAAATCCGAGAAGCTCGAAAAGGCTTCATCGTCGCGTCCGCCGGCCGTTCGGCGAGCGCGGCGACAAAGTCGTAATTTCTCACATGCCGCTAACGAAGGCAGGAGCTCTCGCCTGGTTCTAAAAGCGATCGTTCGCTCTTCAGCGCGGATCGGAGAGGCCCAGAAATACTCGAGGGGGGAGGGAGAAAAAAAGTGCGCTCTCTCTCTCTCGGCTTTCTTCGCACCTCTCTTTGAAGCCTCGTCGGCCTCACCGCGGATTACGTCGCAACGCATCCGGATCGGCTTTCAGGGCCGCGAGGAGAGAGAGAAAGAGAGAGAGAGAGCTGCTGGGCCCGGGTGGTCGCCACCCTCGCCGATGATGATGATGAGGTGCGAAGAGACGCCCCCCGGCAATTACCGCGGCCCGCGGGCCATTACCGTACTTAAGGCCTTCCGGTCCGCTTTTATTCGCCCCCAGAAAATCTCACGCGGCTATTATTGTACCCGCGCACAATGCACGCATGTCGCCGCGGCGAGAGTTCGCCGAAGGCGAGAGCGGCGCGTATTACATTTGCAAACAAACGGCGGCACATAAAGGACAGCTAATCGTCGCTCGACCAGAAGTGTCTGGGAAGCCGCTCGTCGATTATTCGAGAAATTCGAGCGCGCTCTTTTTCAGCTCCCGCGACTTCGACGGACGCTCGTCGACGGGGGACGTCTCTTCCGCGGGCTTTTATAATCATCGGCGGGGAATTGACCGGCTCGAGAATAAATCTGGAGCGAGGCACTATTTATCACAATCTAAAGTTACTCGCGCATATTTTCAGCCGGAGCGCATGCGTAACTCACGCGCCCGATGGCGAACTTTACGGGGTCTCGCTCGTTATCGCTCGAGCGGATCTCGGGGGAAAACTGAATTTCATAAATTAGCGAGTCGCGGGAGAGGACGAGATCCGAAGCGCACTGAAGTTTGCAATAAATAATTCGAGATTCTAAGGCGCCGCGCGTCGCTCATTTAATTCAGACGGTCGTGTAAGACGAGCTGAAATTCAAACGCACGGCGTTGAATCTGGAAAAAGCGCACGTTTCCACAGAGAATAGTCAGCTCGAAAGCCGCGGAGCCTTTCGAGCCCCATTAATGGCAAACGTTAAAAATCCGAGATGCCCGTTAAACGGCGTCGCTTAACGATTCGGACTGAAATAATTTCCGTCGTGAAACGTTTGAAAGCGGCAGTATTTCCTGAAAGCTCGCCCGGGAGACCACCGAGTTTCCCCGCTCGCGCTGCCGAGAGCCGCCGCTTCTTTTCTCACACGCTTTTTGTCCCCCGCAATTCCAGTCCGTGACAGAGCCGACCGCCGGCTCGATTCGTCTTTCCCTCGCGCTCCTCTCATAATTCATAACTTAACTGCCGCGCCTTTTTCTTCCTCTTCCGTCGTCGTCGTCGTCGTCGTCGTCCTCCGCGACGGATCCGCTCTTTTTCACACTCGCGCGCGCGAGGCCGAGAGTCGTAATGGCCGCGCGCGAGAGAGCGCGCCGAGCTCTTTTTTGCCGAGCGTACGATCCATCCCGCTTTCGAGGGGTTCGCGAGCTTTTTTGCCCATTAGATGAAAGCTCCATTGACTGCCGAAAATATATGCGCGCCGATCGGCTCCGGTTAATGGCGGTCGTTTCGAGAGAGATCTCCGGGACGGAGCGGAACGAGCGGCGATAATGACGAGCTTATGTCGTTAGCTTTTTCAGACGGGACGAGGCTCCTCGCGACGAGCCTTGCGGCCGGAGTGTCGGGCTTGTTTTTTTCGGAATTTTCGAGCGTGTTGATCGAGGAGGGGATTAGATTTACGTTCGCGGAGTCTTTTTAAAGCGCTGAATTTGAATGACGCGAATGAAAATGCTGTTGGAGGCAAATCGTGTCGTTTTGTTTGTTGCAATTTTTTCCCTCCGAAATATGATGCATATATAATTCGCGATTACGTATTCATTTTTAGTCTTGTTACGCTGCAGATTTTTTGCTTATTGACTACGCAAATCTATTCCTCCTCTCGACAAACCCCACACATCACCTCACCCGGCGTCCCGAAAAAAGCGTTTTAATTATGATCACATTTTAATGCTCGCTCGGCAAAAAGCTCGAATTTTCCTCTTTATTATCGCGCGACGGCTCCGGGGCTTCGCCCTTTTTTTGCCCCGAAGCGAGAGCCCGCGCCACCGTCTTTATTACCGCGGCCGGGCTTCTGGCGGCAATTAACGATCCGTGCCTAAATAAAAGAAACACTCGCCTCGCCTCCCGTAATATGCAGCGGCAGCAGCGTCGGCAGCGGCGGCGACGCGCACGCAGCTCCTTTTTCCTCCTCGCTTCAGTAGCAGAAACGTATAATTCCGCGCGCTCCGTCCTCCGCTCATTACTCTTCCCGCCCTCGTCCTTAATTGCGCGCTTTTTCCCCTCGAATTTTTATCTCGCCCGCGTTATTTATCCGTGCCCCTTTGTGCGCGAGCGCGCAGCTTGATTTTTAACTGGAAAACATCGCTCCCGCTTCCGAGATTCCCGCGCGCCGGGAAGAAGCGCGAGCCCGCAGCGATGATAATTAGCCTCCCGGCAGCGTTCAATATAACTCATAGCTCCCGGACTGAAATACCCCCGAAACTCACGTGGCACCCTTGCAAATTTTCACTTATTAGGATTTACAGAGCTCGGGTTTAATGCTCCTCCGGCCTCCCGATTCGCACCTAACGTTAATGCCCACCGCCAGTTCGGAGATATACGACGGCGAGTATTTCAAGCGGTGTCCCCGTCGCGGTGGTCCCTTTGTCTCTCGGCCGGCGGTCGGCGGGCGACAAAGCGCTCTCGGGATTCCGGACACTTGTAGTGCCAGTCGCCTCGGTGACGTTACATTGTTTCGGGCCCGTGTTTACGTTCATCATTTCGGGTTTCGGGAGAGCGAGAGAGAGAGAGGAGCGTTGGAGCGTGGCCAGCTGAGATGTCGCAGTCGCGTCTGGCTGCTCTTCTTTATTTTTTTCTGCCGCGAGCGGACGATGGGAGTCTTTAGCGTTTTGACGAACGCGGCTCGGGAGAGAGAGCGCGCGCGCTTGTCTAAACAGAATTAGACGGATCAATTTATTGCGTGTAAAGCTCGCTGACGGGCTTTTGTCGGGCCGGATATTTATTGGGACGGGCTAATCGCGGACGATCAGTTCTGCGGGCTGATCGATTTATTAGGGCGGCTGAGCTTTATTCGATTATCTCGCGCGTAAAACAGATTCGTCACTGTACAGTTATGGTTCGAAATAGCTTCCACTATTGTTTTCAGGAGACAAAGGCTCGAGAGAAAAAAAATGACAGCTCGTAATTGAAACTATTCTCTGCTTCTTAAAACGAGTTAACAGCAGAGAGTATAGCAATCACCGGCTCCGAATAAGCAATTCAGAAAAGCCATTTCCGCAAATTTGTTTGTCGAAACGATTAGCTCCCAGGGCAGTAAAACTCCCTGAAATCGCTTCCTCCGATATTTACTCCGGCGAACATCCGCCGGCCAAAGGCGACATTTCGCGCCTCGCCTTCCGGCCCATCTCCTCGCGGCGCCTCTCTCCTTCTCTCTCTCTCTCTCTCTCTCAAAGACACCTCCGGCAAAAAGCCGCAGCGGCGGCGGCGGCGGCGGCAGCAAAAAAGCCCCGGAGGGATTGGATTCGCGGCGCGAGTTTTAGTGGCTGCAGCCGCGCGTCGGCGTCGCAAACATAAATAATCGCGCTCAAATGAGACAGGAGCAGTCGAGCGGGAGAAGCCACACACGCAGCTGAAAGAGGGAGAGAGGGAGAGAGGACGCCTCGATGACGAGGAGCGGAGAAGAGCGACCGAGTGCCGCGGCTGAGAGGAAAGAGACTCCGGGCTGCCAGCTCGCGCGTATATCGCCAATTATTCAAAAATTATTGCGCATTGTTCGCGAGCGCGGGCCGGCGAGGTATGCGACTGCACTCGGCGTCTTTATCGGCCGGTAATAAGCTCGGGGAGCTGCTTTTATTCCTTCGCTTTTTCTTTTTCCGTTAAATTTATTTTGATCTTTCGTAAATAAGCGCGTTAATGTGCGGGTTATTTCGAAATGCTTTAAATGTTTGTCGCATTATTCTAGAACGAAGACAGACCGATCTTTATTCTCTAAAAGGAGAGAAGTCATTTGTTCGCGCGGGTGGCGAATAAATATTTACTATAAATAATTTTCCCGGCAGCCGTTGCATTGTAACGATTTGTGGAAGTTGGGAAACGTTTCAATTGCAGCGGCGAGCCGGGAATATAACATAATCATCAAGCGATTTTTCAAGTTAGCACATTATTTTTACGCTCCGGAAATTGGCAGTAAAGTTCGAGGAGCTATTTTACAATTTCAACGGCTATCCCGGCCGGCGACTGCCAAAAGCACATCCAGTCGGCCGCGCGGGGACTTGATATATTTATATAATTTCACGTGCTAAAGAGAGAGACATTCGGAGGGAACGAGGCGAAAGATTTACGCCTAAACGTTAACGGGCGTCGATGGAAATCGGCCGGGGGACTCGCGAGCGCAGCGACACGCCGAACTCGGGGGAATTCCGCCCCGACCGGCCGCCGCGGCCGACGATTTGTTTCTCGTTAGCGACTCGCGCGAGACTGCCGACATTTTTCGTCGGACTCGGCTCGCAGGTGTTTCATCTTCCCCGGCTGCTAGATATGCCCGAATTAAAGAAAGAAAAATGGCTCTCGGCGAGTTTAAGCGCTAAATTTTCAGATATCTCGCACCGTCCTCTTTACGAAGAAGTAACTTTTTTCGACATCGGTTGAAGCTTTAAGGGGAGTCTTTAAGAGGACGATTACTCGGCCGCGATTACTCCTAAAAAAGAACAGTTTTCGGTTAATCAAATTCCTACCGCCTATTAATAAACTTTCAAACTCGCCGTAAAATAGCTAAAAAGCTCGTAATTAAGTTCTTAAAGAGCGCATTTAAATTTCAGTCCGTAAATCCTGCCTCTCTTACTCTATTTCTTAGCCGAAATGCAATATTCGTCCCCCATAAATCATAACGCGCGCGAGAGTCATCCTGCCGCACGGAACGCGGCCAGAGCCAGATTTCCGCCGCAGGAGAGCCGCGCCGTCTGTCCCCCCCCCGCCGCTCCGAAAAACCCCCCCCGCGGCAAAGCGAGCGAAAAGTCGAAAAAGCGCGCTCCCGAAAATTGAGAGCGCGTTTTTCGGCGGCCTTAATTGAAAGGGACGGCGGCGGCGGCGGCGGCTCCGGCGCCGATCTAATAATAGATTTAATAGAGACGCGCTCATTGAAGAGGCCGCGCTCGGCCGAGCCTCCGCTCTTTCGCGCGCTCGCGGAGCGCCGGGGACGCCTCTCCTTTCTCGATGAAATAATTGCGCCAGAACGTCTTCATTATGCTAATGGGCTGCGAGGGATCGCCGGGGCCCTGGGAGAAGTCGAGCCTGCGCGCGGAGCTGTTGCGGATCATTGTTGCCCGCGCTCTCCGCGGCGATGAAGCAATTTCCACAGCCCGAATCGATGTAATTTCTGCTCTGTACGAGGAGCTTTAATTGTCTGGGATTCCGGGTTTCAATCGGAGCGCGCAGACCGTTGGTGCATGCATGTAAAGATTTATGAGGGGTTTAGACTTTTTATAGCGCTTCTTGCCGTTTTGTTAATCCTCTGAATAATGTACTTCGTTTCATACGGTTCAGCTGCGAGATTAAAAGACACTTGAGGGGGGTTAATAATACGACAAATTTCGCAAATAGGTCAATCTCAGCTGCTTCCCAGTGCTCCCGGGGCGTTCCTTCTACAAGCGAACTAATCTCTCAGCGAAAATCGAACATCCATTCTCAGCTTCATTAGCTCCGAGAGCGCAACAAATCTCGGCGTCCCACTAAATCGAAGGAACTTACTTCCGTTTAGCCGCAATATTAATGATCCCGCTTATAGAAGCACTCGACGAAATGCCGGTTTCGGCTCCTCTAATTCCGCGCGCATACATAATAAAATCGGGTTCCCCCCCCCTCTCTCTCTCTCTCCCGGGCTCTCATTTTCGACGACTGGCGTTATTTATCGTCGGCGAGGCGCAAAACTTTGGCGCGCGGTCAGCGGCCGACTCTCCTGTCAGCGTCGCCTTTGGGTAATAGCGCTGGCGGCGCGTAAATCGCTCTGGGAAAACGGCCAAAACGCGCCGTGTCAGCGCCAGACCTGAGAGAGTCGCGAGGGACGCCGGGGAACTTTTTCCGCGGGGCCTGCATTGTCTGCCGCCGCGTCGACGGGAACGGGGGGAGGGCGGACAGAGGCTTTTTCGTTCGTTTAATTCGTTTTACATTCGACCGGACGCCGTTAAATTTAGCTCTCCGAGGTCGCTGCCTGCTTTCGGCGCTTGTTTGTTATTGACGATTTTCGACGGCCGTTTTGCAAGTCGTTCGGGCTGCGGTTTGTCATAATGTTTACGATATAAAATTGCACGGATGATAAATCCGTCGGGGCTTCTAGGAAAACTCGACGAATCATCGACCGTAAGTAACGGAATTAAAGGCGCAATAATACAATCTAGTACTCTGTAGTAAATTGTAAACTTAATTGCGCGATTCTGAGAAAGCTGCACATTGTGCAATATTTATTTATCAAATTAATAGAGCACCGCCTAATTGCTTTTGTCGATTTGCATTCTATTTTTGTAATCTCGAAAGAGTAACGAATTTGAATTTGAAACGGAAAGCTCATTTTTCGACAGCTTCTTAATTCCGAGAAAGTACATACATTTAATCGATTAAAAAAAATTTTATTCCACGTCACCCGAAGCCGGCATTTCCAGCACAATGTATAAATATACAAGGGCATTAAATTACGCGCTCGGTGTATATTCAAAATCTTAAATCCCGCGTTTTAAACACTGTATTTTATCGGGAAATAATAGGGTACTTTCGTCGCATTATTACGAGCCGCGCGCGCGCGGGGCTCCGTATAAACTCTCGGGGCGACCGCGGGATTTAAGATCGCGATGAACGCGCGCTCGTGCACTTAATTTTATAGAGAGCTCGTTGCCGAAACAAAGTGCGGAGTTTCGCCCGACGACGAAAGCAGAGTGTATAGGACGATATTTCCCGCTGTTTATTAGGAAGCGCTGAGTTTTCTGACACCCCTCTTCCCCCCCCCCCCCGACGCGATCCAAATACTCTTCCGCTTTTTATTCTCCCACTTGACTTGTGTTTCTCGGGTCATTTCGTTGTTTTCTTTTCAGTTCGCCCGGATCGGATTACCCGTTGGAAGTGGAGCGATTTTTTTGCTGCTCGCGTATTTTGACGGTTTTGAAACTGTAAGGGTTCGGACGAGCTGTTTATAAAGGCGCGTTTTTTTAAATATACAATGAAGCGTGCCCCAAAACGTGCTGCTCGCCGAGAGGTAAACGGATTTTCGTCAAGTTCACTTTTTTCTCAATCATTGCAGTCCAACAGCTCGGCGGAGGAGAACCTCCGGGCGATCTTGACGAGATGAAATCAGGCAAAACGGGCAAGGCACGTCTTAATCCTGAAAATACACGCCGCGCGCCACACACGAAGGCAACACGGGCCAATTAGCCACCTAACGAGCTCTCCAAAAATAAAACCCGATCCCCGAAAAGCCCTGAAATTTCGAAGCCCTCCCCAGAAAAAGAAGCCAGCACGAGAGAGAGAAAGACGTTCGATCCGTCCCGATTTCCTCGTCGGACTAAGTAGCGCACTAAGAGTCGTGTGTTTGCTCGGTAAGCGGATCTTCGGAAGCGGCGCCCGCGGAAGAAAAACGAGCTTGCATCTATAACCCGCGCCGCTGGGTGGTCCAATTACCCGAGGTTTTCGCGCCGGCGCAGCAGCAGCAGCAGCAGCAGCAACGGCGGCGGCAGCAGCACGTGCATCGCGCCGGGTAATAAGACACTCCCGCTTACGATTCCACTGACATCATTAGCCAAACATCTGGCCCACTTCCCCGGCAGCCCCGAGCGCGTTTACGATCCCGCGGCCGAGCCTTTGATCCGCGCTTTCGTCGCCGATCGCGCCTCCCCCCCCCCTCCCGAACCGAGCCGAGTCGCTTCCAGATTGGCGAGCCCCCGCGGAGCGGAGCAGCGCGTAAGTTTCAAAGGGAGTGTGCCTGCACCATCGGGGACCGCACTCGAGCTGGTTAGATCAAACGCCGGCAGTGTTTGTAACTCGAGTGTTAACTTGGCTACACGAGGCTTTATTAGATTGTAATGGTCTGCGGGCTCGCTTTTGCACGGAAAAGTTTATCGAGGGCGCTTGATAAGTGGTAGCGCCAAATCGGCCGAATTGAGAGTCATTTTAATGCTTCGCTGGGAAATTTTGAAATTCGCTTGAAAACCGCGGCCTGGCTACTTCCAAGAAAGTAGAAACAGTTTCTCATAACACTCCGCTGACTCACACTCAACACTCAATCTCCCGTCAAATAAACCCGCGTGACTCAATTTCCTCAAAAAAAAAAAAAAAGCAGCACGCGCTAAATTTCGAACGCAAATCATTAGTAAATCCCGCCTCCGCGAAGCCATTCCTCTCCGTCGAAATTCGCCGGCTCACGACGCTCACACCGATCCGTAATTGCAGGCAGGCAGCGGGAACCGTTAATCGGCGCTGAACATTGTTTGCCAATCCGTTCCCACCTCGCCTAGACGAGAGGGACGCGCACGATCGACGCGCGATTCGCGGCGCGCTTTCACTTCTGGAAGCCGGGCCGCGGCGTTCCTTTTTTCGCGGCGCGCCTCTCTCTCTCTCTCTCTCGTTTTCGAGCGTTGTCTCTGCGCGGCTGCGCGCGCGGGCTCCGCTTCTTTTATAAGCGAATGATAAATATGCATCGCGATACGTTAACTGCCGCCGAGCGCCCGTAAATGCCAATCTCGTTACCGAGTGTCGTAAATAGCCAGATGTGTGAGCGGGAATGCCGGCGCGCCGCAGCGCTCTCGGCTCGCGGTTTTAGGTGGCCTTTTTCTTTTCTTTTCTTTTCAGCCGTGTAATAAGCCTGGCTGAGCCTTGCTCGCGGAGATCGATTCGCTTCGATGAATGACAATTTGCTCGGGTATTACTCGAGTTTCATTGGAGGCTGCGCGCTAGGCGAGAGTAATAACTTATTTGCTCGCGGGGTCACTTTTTTTCCGATCTCGGGTATTTGGATCTTGCGGGAAAGTTTAAGCGGCGGCGAAAAGTGAAAAGGAAGAAAATTTTCAGTTTCGAAACTGATTTTGTTATGGGCTTTTAAGCTGTACGGTATAGTTTAGCCGAAATCTTTGGTAACTCTCTGACCGTAAATTTTAATCGGTTCTAAAAATTTTGAACAACGCCTCTAAAAACAATAATTAAGCCTGCCAGCTGTGTACAATTATCACATTTTTAACAGAAAACCCGCAAGTGAGACAATGAACTAAATTTTTTCTTTCCAAATTTAGCTACGTATAATAGGGCAACTCACTCGTCAGTCCAACATTTACGATCTCTATAACTCTTCAAACATTTCCCGCACTACGCGAATTTTAAAAAGAAAATTTAAAATCCGTCATTCGAAGCTTAAACTTTCATCCACACTCGCTCCTCGGATTCCAAAGCAAAAGCACCGAGACTCTCCGCGCTCCGAGAGCAGCCACCCTCTGTTTTGAAACCGAAGTTCCTCGCGCCGCAAAATATTTAAAGCCCCGCTTCCTTCTTTCCTGCTTCCTCTCAAGTTTCCGTCGGTCGCCCTTTACAGCCGGGCGCCGACCGCGGGCTCCCTCCGGGGTGGCGCGTCGATCTCCGTCGATGTTGCCACCTGCGGGCGTCCGGCTGGGTGGGCCCCGCGCGCCCCGAATCCGAGCCAGGAGGGGGCTGAGTAGGTGGCGCGGGAGATGAGTCTGGCGTTTTCGGGGGAGGATTAGTGAGCCTCGGGACGGACGACGCGGCTTCTTTTTTCTTCTCTCTCTCTTCGAGGGTGGAAATTAAGCTATCGCTTGGAAAAGTAGGAGCTTGACTTTCCAGGGGGGAACGTTTGTTTAGGGAGGAGAGAAGCTAAACGGTCTAATTGTCCAATTACAAAGTTTCTGGACAGGCAAGCAAGTAGACACGAGGCTTTTGACATTTTTTCACTTCTGCCTTGAATAAAATGAGGGCGAGCTGTAAATTAAAATATTGTTGTTTTTCTTCGAGGACGCAGATAATCGTATCGAGAAACATTTGAACAATTAGATTAAAGGGCTATGAAAATTATTCAACATTTTACTCGGCGAATACATTGTAGCCAGAATTTACATTTCTATTAGAATAATAATGCAATTGTATGAATATTTATTGACACCGGCTCCAGCGTCTAAAAATCATTAGCCGCTCATTAAGCCACGCGGAGATAAACAAACCGGCGATAAAACTCATGGAAAAGCCATTAAAAACCGCGAAACCTTATCCAGCGCTTAAAGCACCGCCTTCGAAGCTCTAAAACGCGCCTTCGGAACCGCGGCGAAACAGCCGTTCTCTCCATGGGCAGCCGCCGCGAGCCGCCTCCATTTCCCCCCCGATTGAGTTACATAAAATGCCACGCGCGTCCGTCTTTTCCAGCTGTGCGCGCGCGCGCGGCTCGGGAAATTTTCGAAAGTCGCGCGAAAAAAGTCCTCTCTCTCGCGCGCGCGCGCGCGGAAGCGTTTCTTGCGCGCGCGGGGAGGACGTAAAACGCGATAATTGATAGTCGAACGCGGCCGAGAGCGGCTTGTCATTAAGCCGCGCGTGTCGTTTTACGGTGCCCCGCCGCAGTGTGAGAACCGAGCCGCGCCGTTCCGGGAGCGGGAGAAGGATGATAAACAGATCGGCGCGCGCTGAATTTTCTGAATCGATGGAGGAAGGCCTGGAGAGTGCGTAATTGCGCTCTCCCCCCCCCCCCTTCCCCCGGGAGAGGAGATAAATTTGCGAGCCGCGGTAGGTAGCCGCGCGCGCGAGCTTTCCTTTTTGCGTTTGCATAAATCGCCGCTTCGCCGCAAAACTGTTTATTCTCCGACGATTGTTGTTGGTTATGTAAATTCTAGAGATTTCGAGTGGCGCGGCGCGCGCTTGGTATTTGATTTCTATTCAGGCAGGAAATGGCTCGAGGTGCTTGAGAGGAAGGATGCGGAATTGTACGGGTTCTTCGGAGGGGCTATTCAAGCTGAAAAACTGGCCAATTCGTTTATTATTGTTTTCAATGCTTGTAGTCAGATTCGGCAAAAATGCGCAGCCTCGAGGCTCACTCGCGCAGAGCCTGCGATTATGAAATAAAACGAAGCACTCGCTCCTCAAAGGCGAATAAAACGCGTCACCGTCGCGGGAGGGAACGCGCAGGCGTATAAACTGTAAAATCCTCAAGGCGCAATGCTGCCCCCGGCTCCCGTCTCCCTCGGCACGAGGCGCCCTTAAAACGGAATCGATCGTCCGCTCTCTAAACAAACGGAGCTCTCCCGCGTATCCCTTTAGTCGTCGTCGGCCGGAGGCGTCGTCGCGAGAAAACGCTCCTTTACGATACACTTCGGGGGAATGGCGGAAGGGAGACGCGCGCGACCCCCTCGTCGCACGATTCCGACGGCGAGCTGCGCTAATTTTACGAGCCGTTGACTCCAGATCGATGTTGCATAGCGGCGGCGGGGGGGGGGGGATATATATCCCGGCTCTCTATTTCTCCGCGCGCGACGATAATTTCCCCGAGCCCGAGAGCGTATAAGGAGGAAGAGAGAGCGCGGCTTTTATGCACGTTCCGTAGCGTGAAATTTCGAGAGGGAGAGAGAGAGAGAGAGAGACGGAGCGAGGAGCTCTCTTACGGGCGTACCGATGCGAGAGCGAGTTTTCATCCGGCTTCTTTTGTTGCAGATTACCAGGCTGAAGATCGACTGCAATCCTTTCGCCAAGGGCTTCCGGGACTCTTCGAGGCTCACGGATTTCGAGAGGTTGGTTCAATTATTTTATATACTTTTTACGAGAAATCGTAAAACGCGTGTTTGCTCATTCCGGGACTCGAGGAAGCCCGGAGCTTTTGTGTAACGCCGTTAGATAACGCGAGCGCCACTTTTTACTTGGAGAGGGGGGATTTGAATAAAAATTCTGGAGGTTTATTTGACCGTCATAACTTTACTTTAAGGATAGACTCGGGTGATAAAGCTGGACCGTTTTGTATTTTAAAATATCCGGTAATGCAAGTTTTTACTTTTACGGCGGACCTATTAGATTTGCTTAAATTCTGAAACGTCTCGGCGCCTTGCAATTTCGACTTTAGTGTCCATCGATCAAATGGCATGATAAATATTTCTCTCGGCGCGAGTCTATTCTTAACGTTTCCCACTAACGCTTCAAGTAGCGACGTCATTAAAACGTTCACGTGCACAGCATCCGACATCCATCAATAACCCGAACCCAAAACTTTTCCCGAAAAATCGCGGCACCTTGAAAAAGCCGCAGCGGCGACCTTGGAACCATTAGCACCTCGGCGACGCCGTTCCCGCTCTCGTCTTTCACCCGACTTCCATCCGTCACCCGTCGCTCCGCAGTCGAGCCACCGGCGTAACGAGTCACAGTTATCCTTACAGGGAGACGATGGAGTCGGTGTTGGCGGAGCAGCAGACGATGAGGTTCCCGCACCGGTTCCCCTTCGAGATGGACGAGCTGCAGTCGTCGGCGGTGGCGGCGGCGGCGGCGGCGAACCTCAGCCACGAGGACAAGGCCATGTGGGCGGCCCGCTCCCAGATCCTGCTGCGCGCCGCGGCGGCGGCGGCGGTCAGCCCCTACGCCCAGGTGGTCAATCCGGCCCTCGTCTACCCGGGCGTGTCGGCGGCGGCGGCGGCGGCGGCCGCGGGCAGCTCGAGCCACCAGCCCCGGCAGCAGCAGCAGCAGCAGCAGCTCCACCAGCTGGGCCAGTTCTGGTGGGCCTCGTCCCTGGGCCCGACGATCTTCGCGGCCGCCCACCACCAGCAGCTCGCGGCGGCCGTGACGGCCCAGCAGCAGCAGCACAGCCCCGGAGGCGGCGGCGGGGGACCGGCGGCCCCCAAGCCGGTCTACCCCTCGGCGCTGGGGGGCCTCGCGCAGCACCACCGCTTCTCGCCTTACCCCAGGACGCCGCTCAAGGCCTCGACGACGTCGGTCGTCGGCTCGTCGAGATCCTCGCCCTCGAGGAGGACGACGCCCTCGCCCACCGACGTGCAGGACCTGTCGCCGTAAGTGACCGAGGAGCAGGACGAGCGCGGGACACTCTTTGCCTTCTCATTCTGTTCTTGTTTCGGCGACGGGAGGCCCGGAGATCTGGCGGCGATTCTCCGTTTCGAGGCGGCTGGGAAACCTTCCCCGTCGAGAGGACGGCGGGTAAAAGTGTCGTTTCGATGGGGTTCGTTTTGGCTCGCCGCGACTCTACGCCAATGCTTTATTTATTCGAGTGTGTAAACGAACATGAGAACTATGCGAGGCAGTGCGCGCGCGTACTCTTCTGTAAATATGTGCATTTTATCGTAAACCGCGCGACTGTAGCTCGACTTACGGAGGTCGTATCTTTCGGGGCACGGAGAACGGTGCACCTCGCGAGCCTGCGCTGTAACAAAAAGAAGCAAAAAAAAAGGAAGAAAGAAAGACACTTGCTATAAACGAAAAATCTTAGGCTGAAATAACGACGTCGTCACTGTACATAAACTGCGATCGATGAACGAAGAGCGGCGAGAGCGGTAGTATTACCAGCGTTTTCTGTACCATAAGCTGTATATTTCGTATAAGAGCTGTATTGTTATCGTTATTTATGTTATCACGCGGAAGGGGTGCGATTGTCTCGGCGCGCGCGCACGCGCACACACACACACACACACACACACACATACACCTCCCTCTTCGACCTCTCTCTGTAAGAAACCTCGCGAAAGCGAACGCTGTGAAAATTGCTTTCG